>WBNM01001123.1:0-56434 GCA_013399055.1 Ramphastos sulfuratus | reverse complement strand
CCCCCCCCCCCCCCCCCCCCCTTAAAATTTTAGGAACACAGAAGTTAGTGCTATAAACTAAAGATACTTTGCTAGTGGCTTAACATTTCAAAGATAACTAATTAAGCTGAACCCCTTGTAAGATTCACATGTATTTTTCTGCTAGGTACCTTTTTCATCTGCCCAACTTAAAAACACCAGCACACAAAACCACACTAACCCCTTTGAAACTTCGTCTGAAAAGTCTTGCATTTTCAGAAGGTAAATAAAGAACATGTTGAAGCACAGCAGAGTTTCTAATGAGTTAATGTAAAAAAACCTCATGCAAAAGCAATCCGCATCAAAGCTAGCAGGCAATACCCTGACAGTCATCCATCAAACCAAAAGTCCCCTTAATAAATGCCAATTATAGGGCAAATATGCACAAACGCGGATAGCATAAGCCATGGGATCATTTCCTTCCAAGAAAATTAGTGACCAACAAAACACCCATGCAGTGTAAACAATCAGCCTGCCCTACAGCAACAGCCACTCCTGACCGGAATACTAACTACTATTATTATTTCGCTCCTTTCTATTTGATTTTATTTTGTACTTTCCTAAGAGTTCAGAGCCACACAGATTTTTGTTTGGGGTTATACAAATTCCATCACAATTTGTATAGAAGTCTAACATAGCTTTTTAAAAGCCATGACATGCCCATAATGTATACAGAGTCTCTGACTTCCGCCGTAAGCGAGCCTTTTTCCTAACTTAATCATACTCAAATTTCACCCCTTTTAAAGATCCTGATTCAGAAATGTTCACTCATTCTCCACAGTCCACAAATTTATACCATCTCTTCCTGTGGTATTATATGTGCATAAATTAAAAAAGAATGGTCTTTATAAGGACTGAAAACAGAACATTCCAAGTCCCCACCCCCACTCTCCCCTCCCTAATCTAACTTGAGTTTATCAAGGAAAATGTTTGATAGAAAATATCCATTCTTATGACATTCCCATTTTGTGTGTGGATAGGATGTTTTGAATTTGAGCAGTTTCCCAAACCTCAAAAGAAAGGTTAGTAGAGCAGTATTAAAACTTCTCTGCTACCTCCGATTCATTTCAGCTCCTTTTGATAATCCTTTCTGCATATCACACCTGACCAATGGTTTTGTTGTCCCAAGAGCAGTTTTTTTTACATTTATTGTAGCTTATATACAGTAGGCTGAAAAGTAGCACAGTGTCATATGGAGTGTCAGAGGTCCATAACAGTTGAGGTTGAAGACAAAACCATTATTCTAGCAAGACAAAGCAGCCTTACAATACTTAATGCTAGCATCATGACACAGAGAGTTAGTTCTAGATTAAGACACTCCCATTTGCTATATTTATAGCACTAGATTAGAAAATGCTACGTTAGTCTTAGTTTGATGTCTTATCTAATTGACCTCTAAAGTGACATCTTCCATCGCACAGGCTGGCCCGTGCTATATTAATTTATTTTCATCTTAAGTAAAATGATGATGAATGGTCTGAGCTCCATTCAATTATTGAAAATGTGCAAAGAAACAGAAACAATGAAACTGGCAAAGTGCTCTGCATTCTTAGGAACAATTTAGGCTAATTAGCATCAACTTCTCCCCCATTCATCATACCCCTTTAGAAATATAAACAAACTGTCAGCTCTAACCTAACAAACAGATCACTGAGCTACTTAACACAAATTATTCTTACATGAAAAGCTCCTTCTCAGGCAATATTCTCCTCTAGGGCATCTGGGAAGTTGAGCTATTAAAATTGAAGACATATGTTTCAGTCAAACTTAACTCCCAGATTGTAGTGATTGCTGTTGTGACAGTTTTCCATCAGCATGCTGCTGCCGGCAATGTACTGCATAGTTAAACAAAGAGATGCAACAATAGACTTCAGTGATGCATGTTCATTTAGTACAGTATCAATACCACCCAATTAGCATCCTACACCTACAAGTGGAGCTATTAAAAATCATCACTTAGGTACAACTCAAATCTCGGATTTCATTCGGAGTTTCCTTTGGAATTACACCTTCTGTACATTCCTGAGAGCACACAGAAGACAGATATGTCAGTGTCAGCTACAACAGTTTAGGGATTCGAATTCAGCTGCAGAGGCAATGCTCCGAAGAGGCCATAGAGGGGAGCACTGCTGTCACTTCTGAAACTTCTTAGAGGTATCACAAGTAGAAGCTCTGAGCTAAAGGAAGGCTTGCAGAGCTGAATTCATCCTTACCTTGGAAGGCAAAACTGAAACTTCTTAGAGGTATCACAAGTAGAAGCTCTGAGCTAAAGGAAGGCTTGCAGAGCTGAATTCATCCTTACCTTGGAAGGCAAAACTGAAACTTCTTAGAGGTATCACAAGTAGAAGCTCTGAGCTAAAGGAAGGCTTGCAGAGCTGAATTCTTCCTTACCACTGCAAGCCCCGTGCTACTTTGAAAGGCAAAATGATAACAAAATATTCTTTCCTTTCTCCAAAATACAAAGGAACTAGTTTATTCTCCCAGTCCATGCTGGACCAAGATTTTTTTTGTGCTAATGCTGAGACTTTTTCATCACTTTAGTAAAACAGATCTCTTACTGGTGAAAGGAAGAAATACACTGGATTGGAGCTTCCTGTCTCACACATCTGAGATTTTGTGCATATTTTGTGTAAATATCTGTATGTATTGTGTATATATGCTTGTGACTTTGTGCTACACTGTAAAAAATAGCTTTGTCCTTAACTTCCAGCCTGCTGAGTTAGTCTGGTGAATCAGGGGTGGGGGGAGGCAACTCCTGAACCACCACAAGGACTTAAAAACTGTTGCAGATACCATATACGACTGGTGACGTCCTGGGGTACAATAAGAAAAGTATGACCAACAGGTTGAGGGAAGTTCTCCTTCCCCCTACTCTGCTCTAGTGAGGCCATATTTGGGGTATCTTGTCCAGTTCTGGGCTTCTCAGTTCAATAGTGAAAAGGAACTACTTGAGAGAGTCCAGCAGAGGGCTATAAAGACAATTAGTGCACTGGAGCATCTCTCATGAGCAGAGGCTGAGAGACTTGGGGCTCTTTAGCCTGAAGACTGAGAAGGATGATGGTTCACCCAGCTTGAAGGAGTTGCTGAGATTTAGTTGGTCTAACACCCTTGATCAAAACCTCTTCATTAAAGAATAAAAGACAGGTCATTGGCACAAGTGACTTGCTTTTGAAGGGAGTAGGAGGTCAAATATGCAGAGTGGCCTCATTTCCTAGAGGAGTCTGCTGCCTCACCAGGGCCTGGATTAGTGATGTAAGGACATAACTTCCTGACACAGCTGGTGAGGAAGCCAACTAGGGAAGGCATCTTGCTGGATCTGCTGTTTGTAAGCAGAGGAGGACTTGTGGGTGATGTAATGGTTGAAGGCAGCCTTGGGACAGTGATTAGAGAATGACAGCATTCTTGGTTGTTGGAGACAAGAGGGGGGCCAGCAGAAATGCCACCTTGGACTTCCAGTGGAAATTTTGGACTGTTGCAGAGACTGGTCAACAGAGTCCCTTGGAAGGTAGTACTGAAGGGCCAGAGAGTCCAGGAAGGCTGGACATTGCTCAAGGAAGTCTTAAAGGTAAAAGAATAGGCTGTCCTCATGTGCCAAAGATGAGTCAGCAGGGAAGAAGGGCAGCCTGGCTGAACAGAGAGATTTAATTGCAGGGGAAAAAAGAAAGGGAAAGGGGGAAAAAAAAAGGCATAGTTTATGTTCTTTGGAAGAACATAGTTGTTGTCAGGCAGTGCAGGGAGAAAACTAGAAATTAATCTGGCTAGAAATTAATCTGGCTTCAGTTAGAAATTAGTTTGGCTTCATCTGTCAAAGAAAACAAGAAATGCTTCTACAAATATATTAGCAATGAAAGAAGGACCAAGGAGAATCTCTGTCCTTTGTTGGATGCAGGATAGAATGGATGGAGAAAGGCTGAAGGAGCTGGGTCTCTTCAGCTTGGAGGAGACTGAGAGGTGACTTCACTCATGTTTATAAATATGTGAAGGGCAATTGTCAGGAGGACAGAGCCAGGCTCTTCTCAGTGGTGTCCAATGACAGGCCATGGGGTAATGGGCTCAAGCTGCAGGATAGGAGGTTCCATATGAACATAAGGAAAAAGTTTTTCACTGTGAGAGCGTCAGAGCCCTGCAACAGGCTCCCCAGAGAGGTTGTGAAGTCTCCTTCTGTGGAGACATTCAAAATCCACCTGGATGCATGACCTGCTCTAGGTGATCCTGCTGTGGCAGTGAGGTTGGATGAGATGATCTTTTGAGGTCCCTTCCAGTCCCTAACATTCTGTGATACGGGTATACTACCTAAATATCAAGTTCCAGTTCACCTATTTCTTTTTCTTGGTTCAGCCATTAAAAAAAAGACATTTCACATATTAGCATCTAAAGAGCATCTAACAAACACAAATGCATAGATTTCATCTTCAGTTTCAATTGCTGCCTCAAAAACTACAAAATTGTCTTCATTTTTAAGCTATATGCAGGTGAACATCACTGTCTCAGAGGAAGAAAATATTAAATCACATTTGAAGATTGCTTCCAAACCAGCATCATGCTTCCATGGTATTTTTAACATGGCCTAGAAATCAAGTGTGCAACATTCAAGGCTTACATGTGGCTGTTGTTCTTTGGTTTGGGTTTTTTTTTTGTTTGGGCTTGGTTTTGTTTTTGTGGGTTTTTTGGGGGGTTTGTGTTTGGTTTTTGGGGTTTTTTTGTGGTTGGTTGTTTTTTGGGGGGATTTTTTTTAGGTGGTTTTTTATTTGGTTTAGTTTTTTTTTTTTTACACCTTTTCAAATGTTTTCTATTGGTTCAGAGATTTTCTTCCTAGTTGCAGTGCCTTTTTAAGGCATGGCATCAAGTAATAGAAGGAGACAGATGATAAGCATTGTTGCTCTCCAGAGAATGATTAAGCAAGTCTGCACAAGTTCCCACAAACAGGCTCTTATGTAACAACATATGTTTTCAAAGGTATTTTCTGAACAGTGAAGACTCTTCATGAGAAAAACAAAGTATCTTAATAATAAACACTCTGGAACACTCTGGAAATGGCTAAAATAGAGTGCTATAAATTAAGTAAATTATGAAATGCTTCAAATTCTATAGTAACTGATTCTTTACATTCCTCAAAATCAAGCTTGGTCAGTGAGGTGAGGTCCTGCAGTTTCTTCCTTATACAAACAAAGCATATTCAATATTTCTATAGAACATGATCTGTAATGCTCTGAGGGAAGTTCAGATGATGGGTTTAATGCAGGTAGTCCAGATTACTTCAGTGCAGAAAGCAGAATTCACCATTTTCTTCTCACACCCAGAGTATAAATTTTAAATCTCCTAACATTTCCCTTGCGTTAGACCTTGCAAATGTACCATCGTTAGATTTAGTATGGCTATAGAGAGATTGAAGTTGGTGGGGGTATTTTTGAGAAATAAACACATAAAAACACTTCAGATTTTCTATCCCTAATTTTAGACAAAATTCTGAATTGTTTTATTGCAAGAATTTTAAGCCTCTAAGTGGTTACTTAAAATCACATGAAGAAAATATTCAACTAGCTAGTATTAGACATGAGGACAGACTACAACATACTTAGATTTTTTTCTGCCAATAAAGAATGTTGGGACCTGAACATCAAAAAAAAGAAAAAAAAAAAACAAACAAAAAAAAAACCCAAACAAAAAAAACCACTACACAGCATAATACATTAGATTTTCAAGTCTCATTTCATCTACAATTTCACTGACCATTTACAAAGATTTGATATTGGGTTTAAACTGGCAGAGAGGTTAGGAAGATTTAGACTGGATGTTAGGAGGAAGTTCTTTTCCAGTGAGGGTGGTGAGGCACTGGCACAGGTTGCCCAGGGAGGTTGTCGATGCTCCCTCCCTGGAGGTGTTCAAGGCCAGGTTGGACGAGGCCTTGAGTAACTTATACTAGTGGGAGGTGTCCCTGCCTATGGCAGGGGGTTGGAACTAGATGATTCTTGAGGTCCCTTCCAACCTTGCAATATAGAATAATAGGACCATAGAATGGTAAAGGCAGAAAACTAAAGTCAATCAAATACAGCAAAGTTAAGTGTGCTCTCATAACCCAGAACACCAAGCTGCGTTCCAGCAGAGCACTTCAAAGATATATAAATGATAGAATGCAAACAAATGCCAACCTCTAAGTCCAAAGAACTATAAGAAAGACTGCTTGCTTCATTTAATTGTACACAGGTTTGCTGTGTCCCCATAATACACATCTTTCTCAAGTAGGTTAATCACAAAGGGACAATAAAATAGCTAATTCAAGTGATTTTCCCATAATATCTTACATCTGACTTAGTATAGCCCTTAATACATTATTTGGAATAAAAATTAAGGAAAAAACTCATAAAATTTGTCCCTCTTAAGCCTAATGAGGCAATTCAGAGCTGAAAATGTATGCCTTCTAGGTCACGTGAGTCTCTGAAGACAACAGATGGAAGCACTGCAGTTAACAGAAGGACCAGGGAAATCCAAAAAGCTGCCAAAGCATTCCTGCTCTTTGGCCAGGAACTGCAGAGCTGCCAAAACCAGGGGTCAGGACCATAGAACTGACAACTTGTGTAAATGCCTTCCAGGCTGTAAGGGTCAGGATTCTGAGGGTAGCTGAGCTCCCTAGCTGGGTCTATGTAACTCAAAAAAAAGCATATTTTGTTTTTCAAAAACCATAGCTGGAGAGGCAAAATCTAGGCCAGCTTCTGAACTAAAAAACATACATTTGCTCTTTAAAAAACAAAACCTTTCATTCCACGGCAGCAGGGAAGAGCATCTCAGGCCAAAGCCTGTTTACAATTTCATCCCAGCTGACACATGTTCTTTGAACAAGGGAAATTCCTGCTCATGTATTAAATGGGCTGTCTAACAAACATGGAAACAAATGGCAGTCTTCCTACCTAGCTTGCCTAAGTGCTGTATCAAACCAAGCTGTCAGATGACTCAGTGACTTCTTCCTAAAATTTCGGTTCTAATATTAGCACCCCAGCTTGGTACATCCATGGGAAGAGCCAGATCAGAGTCCAGAGTAAAGGTACTGTTTCTGCTTCTAAGCCTGTAAAGTGGCCATTTAGAGATCTTTGCATGCATGTGGATGGTCACTTAAGGAGTAATTGAAGCAGGCAGTGAACACTGGTTAAAAATTGGCTAATGAAATACTGGTTAAAAACCGTGTAGGTAAGCAGGAACTTTAGGTGCTCTGGGCACTAAACACCAGTCAGAAGAAGATACTGAACTTTGCATTATTAGTTAGTTGTTTGATTTATGAAGCAGTAGAAAGATTCTAGGCCAGCATACTTCTTTTGTCTCAGATATGTCTCATTCAAATCCCCCCATACAAGCAGGGGACTTTAACCTCCAAAATGAGCCAGTAAATAGCCAAAGTCACTGGAATACAAAATTACAGACTACTGGCAGAAAAAAATAGATTTGATAGAAGGGAGGAGTGAAGAGCCTCCAGTAAGATACATTCAGTACTATAACAGATTGAGCAGAGAATAACATTTGTGAAGCCTTAACCCTTGACTCATTATTAACCTGTGGAAGTGTCTGTGAACAGCTGAGTCATCGGTGCAGCTCAGTGTACACTCCACCAGCCATGACCCAGCATATTTTATTGTGTCTAATTTAGTGGGTACAGTTCTTCTGGTTTGTGCTTTTGTCAAAAGTGTAATTTTAATAATGGACTCGATAAAGTTTTACCTTATGTTGCTTTACCACCTACTTTAGTGATTTTACAGTAAGCAGCTTGTTTCAGGACAACTGAAGAACAGGAGAAAAAAAAGACACTGAAATGGATGCTATATTTGACACATTTTGAGACTACTATTTCATTTGTGCTTTTCCCAATATTATCAGAGAAATGGTAATTTACCCTGGTCTTAGTAGCCACTCACTTACCACACAGGACACTTTTAAGATCTAAAATTGCTACTTTGAGCTAAACCCATAAAGAACATGCTAAGAAATGCTATATGCTGTTGCACCTACATTCAGTTCTCTGCCTCACTCGTGCAGCCCACACCAGGTCATTGTAGGGCTCCTGAATGNGGGAACTCCCAAACCCACAACATTGATTCACAAACAAGATATACAATTCAGGTTTCTCAAAAGATTAAAAAACCAGAGGTCTCAGATGAAGAGTAGCTCTAGGTCATGGCAAGGAAAGGGAAGAGACTCATACTTCAGTATTAGGCACCAAAATTCTCAGCAGGCGTAAGGCATCTCTTTCTACCAGCCTCATCCTGGAGTTAGATGCGTTAATATTTGCCCCTCTTTTGAAAGAGTAATGACAGTGGCTGCACCCACAAGCTAACAGGTAAGCAAATCAACAGGTGACTGAATTACATCAAGGGAAATCGATTCCTTGCCTGCCTCTCTACCAGAAGGGATTTAAACCTGCCTTTGTCATCACCGGAAGGCTGCCGAAAATGCTAAGATGCAACAGAAGAACTGTAGGAGGTAAGTTTATTCATCCCCTTCAGTTCAAACCATTGTGCATAATTAAAGATCCACTTGAACAAAGGCTATATATTATGGCTCAGTGGAATTGGCACTCCTGTAGGAGGCAGGAAGTTCAGATTGCAGTCTCAGGTCTGTGGAAGCATTTAACACTTAAATTGAACTGTCCTTCCTTGCTCCAGTCATCCTTAATCTAGAAAGTACACCACTTGTGTCAGCCCTTAAATATTTTGTGCAGAGATGTTCCATATAGAAGGCTGAGAACTGTTCTGTACAACAACTTAGTGGGCACTGTACTATTCTAAAGCAATGAATAAGGCAGGCTTAAGTTTCAACGAGTAGAGGAGCTGAACCCAAGCCTCTCAGCCAAATGACCTAGTGTTAAGTGCAGAGCTACAGAAAGATGCAGGACAAAAGTGTGGAGACTTTCTTTCCACAGTGGTTTATAAAAACCCTGACCTTCTGAAGCTGCTTTAAATATGTCTGCTGGATGGAGCCCCGCAGAGAAGATAAAGGATGCCTACCCACACTGCTAATCCTAATACATCTTCACTGCTAATCCTAATACATCTTGGACATGATTATGTCTACAAATCAAACATTTACACCTAGCAAATCCCATTACTGAAAAATGAACTCTCATTCAAATGAAAACTGAAAGAACATATAAGAATCCAAAAATCAGGCACCTAGTTCACAAAAACAATTTAAATTTAGATCTTAAAACTCTGTAGCTCTTAGACTCTGCTGGTTTCAAAAACGCTTACATCTAGCATTTGTGCCCAGCAGTTCTGGTTTGCTTATAATGTATGTGTATCTGTCACATCCAGGCAGGTAAGTGTTAAAAGCCAGGAGAAAACAATAGGAGGTTAAAGTATGCAATGCAATAAGAATGTTTAGCATGCCCTGACACTCCAATTTCTCCCCCTCCCCCCTTCAGGCATCTAATTGTTTGCTTTTCCTCCTACATACAATAATGAAGTGAACTACAATCAAAGTGTGATGACAAACGGTCCCAGGGTTTGCATTCTTTGGAATATATTGGCATTTGTAAACCATGAAAGAAACCTAGATGTAATCAACCACCCTCATACACAAAAAGGATCTGGAAGAATATGTTGGCAAAATCTTCAAACCACATTAAGCACTAATTTGAAAGCATGTTTGAAAGGAAGCAAGCAATGCATCTAATACCAGTTTATTTGTGTAACAACAACTAGAAACTGAACTTGCTAGACATATTTTGAAGAGATGGAAACAATTAAAAAAAACATTTCTTTTAAAATGCAGTGCCTGCTTAGATCACTGAAGAACTTAATTAAGGTTGCACATATCAACATTTTGTTAGATAACCTTCATCTTCCCTCGAGTTACTAATATTCAGTAACTGATACACTAAAATTCAGCATTGCATGGAAACATCGCATCTGTGCCCACCAAAGCTCACAAGAGCTGTGTCTGTAGGTTGCTTATGGAAATAATGCTGTACTCCCATGAACTAAACCATATTGGCTGCAGGATGACAATTGTTCTGTCTCAACATTCAAAACAAACTTTGACCCTTGTGTCAGAAAACATGCTCCTCCAAGCAGAGTGACCAAGCTGTTCCATGTCATCAATGTAACCAACTGGTTATTCATTTCACTAGTGAATTAAAATGGACAAAGTACACTGAGATGACAAGTTACTCACATCCTCCTCTTCATGACTAAAATATTGACCAGAAGGGTAAAGATCTGAGTGTGGCAGCAAGTTTAGCGAGGAGATGAATGCTGAAACGGTGTTTAAAATAGTTTCAAACAGTTAACATTTATGTTAAAATGAGCCTTAAATTAAGGATTAACATAACCTGTACTGTTGGCAGTCATGTTTCAAACACAATTTATTTCAGATTGCTGGATGCTGACTCCTTCAAAACAAGATCAAGTGATTCCAAAGCTCAAGCCTGAACTGTTAAAAATAACATCTTTAGATACTCACTTTTGGCCTATTGCAGTCTTACTAATCACAGACATACAAGCTTCAGAAATTGCTTGCATGTCTTCATAACATGATTCTTCCATTCCTTTTTTTTTTTTTGCATGCTTTGATCAGCAGCAAAATCATTAGCCTTTATAAGCATCATAATCATTAGTCTTTATAAGCATCATCATTAGCACTGCATTAGTACACAAGGGAACTGAACAGTTCATGCCCACAAGCTATCCTTTCCTATTTTCTGGAAACAGACCCACTACAGTGGTTGTGGTTACTTTTATTCTTAAGTATTTTAAGTGTAGCAGAAACTTGGCTATACAGAAGGATGATACAGAGTTAGAGATTTCCTGACTAATCTTTGATGCCTCCACTTTACATGAGGGATGCTCCAGTTCTTACCTTTGGTGGGAAACTACAGTGACTTATATAGAATCATAGAATGGTAAGGTTGGAAGTGACCTCAAAGATCATCTAGTTCCAACCCCCTGCCATAGGCAGGGACACCTCCCACTAGTACAGGTCACTCAAGGCCTCGATATATAAGCTGTATGAATGTTCCAAGAGATGAAGTTTTTGGTGTTTGCTTTGTTTGTTTGTGTTGGTTTGGGCTTGTTTGTTTTTTTTTTAATGAGTGTAATCAGTGCATATCAATCAAAACTTTACAGAACCAAGGGGGGGGNTTAAAATCAAAATATTAAAGCAGAACATTTGCAGATAATATACAGTAATTTAAAATGAATAAAAAATAAAAAGGCAACGCTTCCATAGTGCTACAATACTTGAGTTTTAGAAATAAAATGGTGGTAATTACCCCACGAAACAGCTTAATCACTCATTAAAAAAGGTTAAGTTTAAATCACTCATTAAAATCAATATATTCAAATCAATATATTAAAGTAGAACATTTGCAGGTAATATACAGTAATATAAAATAAAGTAAAAAGAAAAAAAAAAAAAAAAGGCACCACTTCCATGGTGCTAACATACTTGAGTTTTAGAAATAAAATGGTGGTGATTACCCCATGAGACAACTTAATCACTCATTAAAATCAATATATTAAATCAATATAGTAAATCAAAATATTAAAATCAAAATATTAAAGCAGAACATTTGCAGATAATATACAGTAATTTAAAATAAATTAAAAAAAAAAGACACCACTTCCATAGTGCTAAAATACTTAAGTTTTAGAAATAAAATGGTGGTGGTTACCCCATGAAACAGTTTAATCACTCATTAAAAAAGGTTAAGTTTATAAAATAAATTAAAAAAAAAAGACACCACTTCCATAGTGCTAAAATACTTAAGTTTTAGAAATAAAATGGTGGTGGTTACCCCATGAAACAGTTTAATCACTCATTAAAAAAGGTTAAGTTTAAATCACTCATCAAAATCAATATATTAAATCAAAATAGTAAAATAAAAATATTAAAATCAAAATATTAAAGTAGAACATTTGCAGATAATATACAGTAATTTAAATTAATAAAAAAAAGGCACCACTTCCATAGTGCTACAATACTTGAGTTTTAGAAATAAAATGGTGGTAATTACCCCATGAAACAACTTAATCACTCATTTAAAAAGGTTAAGTGGTAAAATGTTGCAGACAAAGAATAATAATCTGCTTGATGAATCTGAAAATCACCACTGATACAGTGAGCAGATTTCAAACACACGAGTGCCATCACACTATATTACATAATATTTACATTTTCATAGTAGGACAGATTGCTACACATGGTCTAGAAGCAGTTTTCAGGAAAGTCTTGATTCAGAGGAAGAGAAAATAAGACTGTGACAGGCATCAGAGAACCAGGACTAGAAATTACAATTATATCACCTTTTAAATATCAATGTAAGGAGCAAACTGCAGACAGATCTGCAGTTGTAAATACAATCACAACCATTAGAGAAACAAGGAGATAGCATACACAGAAAATAAACACATCATATTTGGCCACTCTTCCAATTCCACTTCACATTGTTCTTGCAAACACCAAAGACAAAAGTCTTCACTTGTAGATCAAAATAGGTAAGTTACAGCAGTAATACAAGCTCTAGCACACTTACTAAGGGCTCTACCCTTAAAACCATCACTGTGGATACAAGCTTCAAGAAGAATGAAGAACTAAAAATGCATACACCACTATATACACTATATTACTTTTTCTATTATATATGCCTTCATACATCCCAAAATATTTACATCTACTCATGATTTAATAAGTGCTCAGATTTACACAGCTGCAACTAAATTCTAATAGCTGTGAATCACTGGATGTGAATTACTCTTGTCAGACCCCATCTGGAGTCCTGTGTGCAGTTCTGGAGCCCCCAGCACAGGAAGGACATGGAACTGTTGGAGTAGGTCCAGAGGAGGGCCATGAAGATGATCAGAGGGCTGCAGCAGCTCTGCTATGAGGACAGGCTATGAGAGTTGGGCTTTTCAGCCTGGAGAAGGCTTCAAGGAGACCTTAGAGTAGCCTTCCAGTATCTGAAGGGGGCCTACAGGAAGGCTGGGGAGGGACTATTCACAAGGTCTTGCAATGACTTGACAAGGTCTTGCAATGACAGGACAAGGGGCAGTGAGTTTAAACTGGCACAGGGAAGATTTAAATGGGAAGTTAGGAGGAAGTTGTTTGCAGTGAGGGTGGTGAGACACTGGCACAGGTTGCCCAGGGAGGTTGTGGCTGCTGCCTCCCTGGAGGTGTTCAAGGACAGGTTGGACGAGGCCTTGAGTAACTTGTAGTAGTGAGAGGTGTCCCTGCCTATGGCAGGGGGTTGGAACTAGATGATCCTTGAGGTCCCTTCCAACCTTACCATTCTATGATTCTATGGATAGTTTATTAATAGATGTAAATTCTGCTTCAGAGGCAGAAGAATAAAAGTGTACTGTAAAACCAACTGTAATAGTGTTACTGGTGGAAGGGAGAACTTAAGGAAGGAAAGTAGAGGGTTTAAAGTAAAAGCATCTTCGAATAACAAAAACACCTATCATCTGTGTGGCTGTTAGTAAAAGGTGCAATAAATATTTGCTTCTACAGTTAATATCATAATATGAAAATGTGAAAACCAAGATGCAAGTAGTCAACGGAACTTAAATCTTCACACTTCAGTGTGCAAGCAGACACTGTGTGAGCAAGCACTGTGTCTTCAGGTACAAAACCACCAAGGTCAGCATCTGTCTGTGTTCCAAACAAAAGCCCAAAGTTCCAGGTGTTCAGAGGTACTGCTTCAGCTACACCAAGAAAATGACTACATTATAGGTTTTCCAAACAGAGAACTGGGGTTTTATGGAAACCAGCTAATTTGTGCCCAGACACCTACAACATTAGTAGCAACGTTTGGAAGTAATGTTAGTTTCTATCAGTGTTTATAAAGTGTTCATGCTTACTAGGAAAGCCTGTAACTTCCAGACTATGAAAAAAAAAACCCAAAAACCAACCAACAAGTTTCTCCCATTTTAATCTAGGACACAGACAATATTCTATGTGAAAAAGTTATTCTTAAATGTAAAGTATTTTCAATCAAATGTTATATAATAGAACTTTTCAAGTACTACCATACTGTCCTGCAATGCCTACAGACCAATCTTCAGCTACTTCCAGCAGGTTCTTAGTTTCCATATTTTTGTCATATGACATATTTCTCTTCCTATGGAAAAGACTGCATGTAGCAAACTCCCTTATGTGGTTAGGCTTCTGCTTGCACATGAACTCTGTAGTAACACAGCAGCCTGAGTGTCCCAGTAAGAAAACTGATTGTGTCTCCAAACAAGACAGTGAGGAAGAGCAACACTGCCATCTCCACCTTAAGTGCTGAAGTACAAGTATCACACAAAATCATGGCAAAATATATCAAATAAGAACATATGTAAAGGCTTCTGAATTTTTAAAGAACAAATAAGGAGAAATACCATCAGGCATAAAATCTAAGCTTAACCAACCAACATAGTATACCAGAAAAACATCAAAATCAGCCTTAAAGCCTAGAGGGGACAGGGTAAGTGAGCTGAAAATGTAAATTCTTCCTTCACATTTCCAGCCTCAGCCCCTGCCCTCAAGTGACTGGCATCACTTCACTTCATGAAGACACACATCAAAGCATTTCTACACTATTTGCCAGTGTTCCAGATAATACAAACTGTGGTGGGTTTTTTTGTTTAGGTTTAGGTTAGGTTTATGCACTGGGAAGCAGATGATCAGCAACTCGGCTGCCACAGCTGTAATTTGCTGCTGTTCCTTAACAATCAGAATAGAACCTTCCTTCCCTCTTAATCCTCACACAAAGCTGAGCAAAGTCTTTTTTTTTTTTTCTGGCATGGATTATTTGAATATGTATCTTCCTTCAATGGTATTTGTTAAAGCTTCAGGTTACCCAAGAAGCAGGTCCTACAAGGGAAAACGCAGGAGGTAACAAACAGTTTCACTAGCTACCACAACAGAGCAAGCAAATTGAATTGCTGCTATTCTGAGCTTTGGGTGAAATTCAGAAGTGGAAATGTTCTTGGCACTCATTGC
Source organism: Ramphastos sulfuratus (assembly GCA_013399055.1). Classification (NCBI taxonomy): domain Eukaryota; kingdom Metazoa; phylum Chordata; class Aves; order Piciformes; family Ramphastidae; genus Ramphastos; species Ramphastos sulfuratus. Next base: position 41,449 of record WBNM01001123.1, on the reverse strand, counting down.
AGCCTGACAGAACATCTAGGCAATAGAAGTAAGCTGCTACCACAATCATTACCTACTCTCCCCCCACTGACTGAAAATTCCTGTCAGCTCCCCAGCTCAGTTCAGGCAAACTGACAGATAATTAATCCTACCCAAAGTAATTAGGTTTCTGTCACTTAAGCTCCTGGGATCAGTTCAATAGAAGGTGTGAATCATTTAAAAGAGTTTGCTAACACAGTAAGAACAGGCACAGACAAACAGCATCACCTCTCTTTTTCAAAGGTCAATGAGAAGCACTGCAGCAGAAGAATATATCAACTTAAATGCAGACAGAATTTCTGCAGATTAACCCAGACAGTGACACAAGTGCCACTCAGGTGAAAGCAACAAGTAAAATGAGAAAATCATTCTCATGGGTAGTCTTTGGCCAAATAAACAGACAGGCCTTACAAGCACTATTATACCTAATACTAACATTAACTGTAAAAGTAAAGCACGCTTTCTGCTTTACTTTTGCAAAGTCTTGGGATATGATTGCATATGAGAGTAATCCAGCCAAAGAACAACTCTGGACAGGAAGCTTCCAGGAAACAAGTTCAACCTACAGAAAATTCATGCTTAATAAATAGGGAACTTTATTCAAGAGCCAGCCTATAAAGCTTTAGGCATTGGAATGAACAGACGGAACTGAGTGAATTTATTTACTGGCTACAATGGGTGTGGGGGGAAAAAAAAATCTCAGGGCCTTCATTTATTCACCTAGTTTGTAGATAGAGGAAAAAAATATATATTTAAACTGCAGAGAAGAGACTTTGGAGGAGATGACTGCTGACAAATATTTTCCTTATTATCAGGTTTGAGACAATCAGGATTCTGGCAAGAACACACAGGAAAACAAAGTACACAATTGCATAGTGTCAGTGCATCCTGCCGTGTAGGTCCTGCTTGGCACAGAACAGGTTTCAGAAAAGTATTTCTATCACCTGATGTTCTACATACAAAGCAAAGCCAAAGTTTTAGAAAAACCTACAGTTGCTGAACAGAAACAAAGTGAAACAAATGGACCTTTCATTGGGTGGAAACAGATCTGGAAGAGATGTTAGCACTGTCAGGCCCCTGTCAACCTACATCCTTCAACAAATGAGGGAGAAACAAACATGTGCTAGGCACTGAACAATGGAAGGAAATTTGTGCTTAATCCAGCCCCAGAAGATAAAGTTCAGCCTCCAACTGAAAACCAGCTGAGGATGACCCATACACATGAGATGCACACCTCATTAGAAAATATGAGAAATTTAGTAAGTCTCAGCTATGACTTAAAGAATAACTGAGATGTCCGTAGAAGCTTCTAAGGCAAATACTAACAGCCCTCTGGTATCAGTTTCAAAGTCTAAGCTATCAAGTCAAGAAACAACTGCAGCATTGTTAGGTAAATGTAAGTCACCTCAGACAAAAGACTGCTTAGGTTTTACCTCACTTAGTCCAATAACCTCAGGATAGGGTTAATGTCTGTAAAGTCCAGAAAACCCCCGTTCCTCACTCAGCAAGACTACATTTGCACACTGACTACAAATAAGGAACTATTTCCAGATATGCACTCCAAATCATTCAGTAAAAGGCCAAAATACAAAAGTGCCAATGTGACTTTACATAAATTGGGATAAGGGAAGTCAGATATTAAGAATAATTTAGTTTAACTTTAAGAATAAAAATTCTGGAACTGAAAAGGAAACAGTATACATTAAAAACACTGCAGTTCTGAAAGGATTAATGGAAAAGGATACCAGTGGTACATCAGAACAGCTCTCATCCTTCCCTGCAAAGGTTTAAATTTGGTGGATGGAAAATAGCTTTATGCAAGACTCTAGGGTTATCACTTTCCCAAAAGAAATCTGTGGTGCTTTCCTGTGTACCATAGATACTAACTCTAAACACAACACATTTGATCTATAAGTGCTTAACAAGAGAATTACAGAATCATAGAATGGTAAGGTTGGAAGGGACCTCAAGGATCATCTAGTTCCAACCCCCTGCCATAGGCAGGGCCACCTCCCACTAGTACAAGTCACTCAAGGCTTCCTCCAACCTCCAGGTGCAGGATTTTCATAGAGACTTAACTTAGATTGTCTCAAATCAGCAGGTAACTTTAATAAAAAAGCATTTCTAATAGAGTTAGAAACAGTTACTTCGGTGAGGTGGGATCCTTGATGGTCATCTCGTCCAGTGCCTTCTCTAAGATGGACCAACCCTGAAAGTCATTTAGATTAGTCAAGGCTCTGACCAGTCCATTAATTGTGCTTCCTATATTTTATAACACTGTGAAGAAGACTGAAGCTCTCAGCTTACCTATGAATATAATTGTCCATGCTTAATTGCTGTGATTAGCCTCCATTCTGTAACAGTTCCCACAAAAGTAATTATTTTGTGATAAAGTTTAGGTTTGGGAATTTAATATTTATCAAGGTTATTTAAAAATACTCCATTGGCAAAGTAAAAGTTTTAATTCTCTTGATATACAAAAGTGAATTTCTTGCATTTTAAAAGTCTTTTTTTTCCCTGTAAGCAGCATGTGACAATCATCCTCTAAAGTTTTCACTTAAAATTAAGGCAAAATATTTCCTCCAGTATTGCAGCTTTTCTTCAGTATGGTTTTTAATCAATTGATGCATTTTAGTCAAGCAAAGCTGCTGCAGTCTCTGGGATAGAAACCCTTTACTAGACTATCCTACCAGACAGGAGTTTACTTTATTAGTGCTCATTCTCTTGCTGTGAATTCCAGTGGGCTGTAAATAAAAATAAGGCCTGCTTTATTCAAATAGACACCCAGCTTTACATACTCAAATAGACAAAATTATTTGGAAGGTAACTGCTCTAGGGATGTGAGCCTCGGCACTACAAAGCTTTTAAAGCTGCTACCTGACTTCATTTGGACACTTCAGAAAGCAGAAAGCCTGCAGCCACTGAATAACCCAGGAATAGATCCACTTCTGTGTATATATAGGGAGGAAACACTTAGAACAAGAAGCATGCTGACATTCTGGATGCTACTGAATACCCAATGCAAACCTAGTATAGCTCAGAAGAGATTCAGCAGGGAAAGAGTAACTTATATTGACTTCAGTAGAATTCAGATAATGACTAGTCTCATGGCTCAGGCATCTTCAGTTCCCCTAGAACTGAGGAAGGGCAGTTCCCCTGAAAGTACCCATGAAAAGTTCCTAAGTTAGGGGCCAGACAGCAAAACAATTCTGCCTAAGGTTGCCAACAAAATGAAATACATTATTTCATTTTCAGGAGATTTAACAGACCACCAAGGCCACTGCATATAGACTCTCTCCATGTTTACATCTGTACTACTATGCAAAAAATGATTGCAAGATTCAAAAACCTAGAACAAACCCAGTTTTGCAACCATTCTTAGAAAAGAGGATTTTCTTGGTTCCTCAGTTTCCTAGGCTAGAAGCTAAAGGGGCTCAATACTTCCCCTGCTCTCATCAATCTTCTGGGTCTGCTCTGAACTGTTTGATAAGCCAGAGGCATCCAGTTTTTGCTTATGCAGAGTGCAGGCAGTCTAAATCTCCCCATAGTCATAACTATTTGCACTACAAACTTGAATACTGAAAGGTTTACAAAACAATTAGCAAATATATAAAATATGTCCAAGATTTACAAACAGTTCAACCATTATACCAAATGTAATACAGTGATTTATTCCTCTGTCTGAATTTAATTTCTTAACCAGAGTTTGTAGTCAAAATAAAGACACAGCAAGTTATCCCTAATCCCAGTTGCACCAGATAAGCTTCCAGCCCTGTTGATGCCTCACTGAAAAGGGGAAGACTGACTCAAAATTTTTTAGTTCTTCACCAGATTTGCAATTCAGGTCCTAGGTGGAAATATAAAAATTAAAATGTAGGAAACAGATTAAGAATGAAGAGAAAAGGACTATAAAAGTACCATATAAAGACTGAGCTGGTAGTAATTGTGATACCATCCCTACTTGACTATGGTGGTTTTCTCTGATGGATGCTACCCCAATTTGGCACACAATGTTCCAAATACTGCAAAGCAATTTGATTTTTTTTTTCTTCCAGGAGAGGGTTGCTCTGGTTCTCAATCAGCAGACCTCAGTGAGATTAATGAAAAACGCTGCATTGGTTGCCTAAGTTTAACAAGGTCCACTCAGCACAAAGCACAACTCCAGCTCCACTGGCTGCATCAACCTTCCTAATCACAAATGACAGAAAATAAAACCCAATCCCACCAAAGTTCACATGTGGGCAAAAGGTATTTTGCAGTCCAAATGCCAAGCATCCAATTAATGCTTTAGAGCAACACTTGTATCGGCCTACAAAGAAAAGTATTCTGTCAGTAAAGTAATAATTGGGTGAAAAAGATACTTAGCAGTGACATGAATATCTATATGTCTATTGGTACAACACTTCCAGGTACAATTACAAATGGCAGGATTCCAGTCACTTATCTAAGTACATTAAAAAAGGCAGTTTGCCTACATAAACATCAGAAGACAGAAGATCCTTTATCAATATATTTTCAACAGGTCAATTTTGATAATTATGACTTGATGAAATATTGAAGACTGCTGCATATGAAACCATCATATCCATCCACACTATGATATGAACTGCAGCTTGAGAGAAACTATTACTTGTTCAAACCCAGAAAGCAGTGAAAATATTAGCTACTTTCATATCCTATTATGTAGTCTCCAACTAATATTACATAAAGTTCTGCCATAGTCTCTAACAAGTTTTGGGGGCAGGTATAAATGACATGGTAAATTTGCTTTTGAATTCAATGAGCATTTCAATTAGTCTGTTTCCCATTTAGCTCTCCAACAAGAAACAATATTTTCACTTGTAAACATACTGTTTCATAATCTGACATTTTGTATTTTTGAGTGTCCCCTGAAATAAAGGCTACTGAAGGCTAATAATTACTTTTTAAAATAAAGAGTTACCTTTTCAACATAAATCTTTCAATATTTTCTGCACTCCTCCACAACCTAATGTATAAGGGAAGATTTGAAGGAAAATTTAACCTAGTACCCAAATATAACTTTAAACATGAGGTCATCTAAACATCTGTCTCCAATATATCCCTAGGGATTTAAATCAAAAGTCTACTAAACATGTACAATCATTTTGAAAATAAATAACAGAACAAATTTAGTCTTGATTACGATTATCATGCTTTTTAAAGGGAAACATTTATCCTAATAAGAAAAGTCTGAACTTATTTAAACTTTATGGACATTAACTTAAGAGTTTCATACCCTAAATGAGACACTTCTTTCCATTTAGTCTTGTCTCTAACAACGTTCATTGCTTTGTATTTGCTGAAAGCCTGTATGTTTTCTTCCTCCTTTTTAGAAATGTCTAGTCAATAAAGCTATATTTTTTATCATATTAAGCATAATTCTGCACAAAGAAGAAAAGTTTGCTGATGAATTAGTGGAAAACATTGATTTGTTTCTTTTTTGTCATCTTGGATAGCCAACATCATACTTCACACTAAGAAAGAATAAAGCAGACAAAGCATCTTGGTACTTGTTTTCTCCACTGCTTAAGAAAAACACAGAACAGGTTGTTTTAAGCAAGGACTGTCTCATTACCCAGTCACCATTACAGTTCTGCTATGAAAAAGTTTTACTAATAGGTATAATGAGTAAGTGNCACACTGCTCTTGATGCAGCCCTACTTAATCCAGTTGCCCCAATCCCATTCAGAATCCCAATCCCACACAGGAAAAAAGAATTAAACTCTTATCAATACAACACAATACTTTATAAATTCCATTGTTTTACCTCTGTAACCACAGACTTGAAGATGAGCGAAGAGTGGGACCATCAGGACTCAAAGCTCTCAGGTTCTTCCAGGAGCACTTTTTGATGAGTGTGCTGGTTTGAGGCTAATTGGAATATTTTAATGGAGAAAATTATATTATAGGCTGTGAAAGGAAAACAATGGTGATGTCTGCTTCACTCATAGGCTTGCTGAGATGTATAACATAAACATATATAAGACACAAACACTGGGGCTTGGAGAGTCTTGGGCTCTCTAGCTTTTTGCCTTCTCCTCTCTGCTGAGTAACTTAACTAACCACTTTTCCTTCTAACCCCCCTGGCCGATCCTCCAAACTCACCTTGTGTGTAAGTTAAAACCTTGGGGTAAGGTATAGGGCTGGGGAGAAGGTGGAAGGGTGGTTGGGAGCCCCTCCTGGGGACTCTGATTTCTGGGAGGGGTGTCGTGTTTCTGTATTACCTTTAACTTGTATATTTCTGTAAATATTCCTGTCTATTGTGTATAGATCTGCTTGTATATTGTGCTAAGCTGTACACAGAGCTTCCGTCCTTAACTTCCAGCTGGCTGAGTCTAGTCTGGGTGATTTTACAAAGTTGGGGGGGAGCAGGGAACTCCCAAACCATCACAGATGAGGAACTGCTGCAAGGGTGAACTAGTACAGCAATCTAGAGAGAGAGGCTACCAAGGAGATGTACCTAAAAAAGGGTGCTGGACACAAGGATTAAAATGTGCATCATGAACAAGGCAAACACTCTTCACATGCCATTCTGACAAAACTAGGGTGTATAAGCTCCTATGAGATCATGCTAACACTTGTCAGCATCTATAATAAGGCAGTGTTTTGAAAAACAAATTCTCACATAAAGCAGCCTGATGCTTTGATTTCTACCTGTTGCCACAAGGTTATTTTAAAACACATGTGCATACACTATCACAGGCAAGGCAGCATTGCAAACCTGCCTGCAGAGAAGATAGATACAATCAACCTAAAAAACCTAGTGTATCATCACTAACCTCAAGCATTCACAGCCTCATGGCTCAGATCCAAAATTCATCTAAGAATTCTGAGAATAATCTTTGATGTTTTTTGGGGTTTCAGGCTCTTAAAGCCTCTTCAGTTTACCATTTCAAGCTTTAATGCCACAACAGCGAGGATAAAATTTGATTAAACTTGTATTACATTAAAAAAAAAACAAAACCTTTCATGCTTTGAAACTTTATCTCCACAAGTTGGAGAACACATCAAATATTGCAAAATATGTAATAAAAAGTTAAATTTGGTTCCTGTGTCTATGATTATGCCAGTCAGAGGCATCACTTGGTATTTTCATTTGCAATTTTACCATGCCCTTCCTTTTTTTTTTGCCAAGTTCAGCATGCTATCTGAGCTGAGCTGAAAAAAGACAAGCAATATTTACTATGCATTAAAAATATACAGTGGCTTGCTTTCAGAAATGAGTATATGTTGAGATATGTGTTGGTAATAGAAAAACAAGTAAAACTCAACTCTGCTGCAATAAACACTCAGAATTAGCTCTAAGAGGAAGTAAAGTGCAAAGAATTTTCTCAAATTAAAAGTTCTATTAAGAATCTCTCTTTGTTTTTAGGAGTGTTGCTGTTTAGAGACACCAGCACAATAAAAACAGCAAAAAAAAAACAACCCAGGAAACTAGGATAACACCATGAACTGGGAAATGATCCATTGACTAAGTACTGAAAGATGACCCATAAACTATGTTTCCTGCCAAAAACTGGTAGATTGGAAAGGATCCAGCAGAAAAACAAAAGCAGCTGCTAACAGTGCAGATCTAAAGGCCAGCAACTCCTCTGTTTCCTTCCCTGCTGCATGGGTGGGACTTCTCAACAACACTCAGACTTTCTTAGATATGACCATATTTTCTCATCAGAAAATCACCACTACAGACTGCTGAAGCTTTAGATGTCTCAGATTTTGGTGAAATTATGGCTGATTGTTACGAGCCCCTAGGATAAAACACACTGCATCAAAAATAAGATACCTATCCTGCAACTGTTCAACTTTCAACACAACTAAGGCAGTTGACCTGTGCTACAGACTTGCAGTACAGACAGTAATGACTAATAATGAACACTTTCTTGCAGAAATGATAATTAGGCATCAGAGTGAATGCTTATAATCATAAAAACCAGTATTGATTTATTTTATCCAACAAGAGCAGTGCTGATTCCCACAGACAGCAAATGCCAGTTCATCTCCAAAGAGGGGAAAAGAGTTAATTACATGTTTTCAACTCCAGTTGAAGTAGAACAAATTTAGGGCCTTTATGATCAAGCTGCAGATAATGAAAAATATTTAGAGGGATTCCTTTAACTATTGGCAGCTCTCTCCATTCACTGCAATATTGATTTTCAAGATTTCCAAATTCTAGGATTCGTATCACTATCTGAAAAGGCAGGGTTTTTTCTGCTTTTCTTTAGCTCTTTCAGCACTTTTAATTCATAGCAACTTTAATTGTAATACTTGGGCCAGTCTGAATAATTTTAAGTTAAAGAAACCTATTTTTCACAGAGAATTTCAAAGTTACTTTTGTGACACCTATGTTCTTCCAATAGAATCACAGAATCATAGAATGGTAAGGTTGGAAGGGACCTCAAGGATCATCTAGTTCCAACCCCCTGCCATAGGCAGGGACACCTCCCACTAGTACAGGTCACTCAAGGCCTCCTCCAACCTGGCCTTGAACACCTCCAGGGAGGGAGCAGCCACAACCTCCCTGGGCAACCTGTGCCAGTGTCTCACCACCCTCACTGGAAAGAACTTCCTCCTAACACCCAGTCTAAATCTTCCCTCTGCCAGTTTAAATCCATTGCCCCTTGTCCTGTCATTGCAAGACCTTGTCAATAGCCCCTCCCCAGCCTTCCTGTAGGCCTCCTTCAGATACTGGAAGGCTACTCTAAAGTCTCCTTGAAGCCTCAAAGAATGGTATAACTTTGTGTCTCCCACCTTCTGCTTAACCAGAAAAGAAGCAAAAGAATGTTTACGAGTATCAGAAGGAAATCCAAAGTAGCATCATAGAAACTGAGCTACAATTAAGGGACAATTTGTAATATCATCACTTAATAGATGAAAATTTTCTGCACAGAAATAATCAGAACCAGTTTTAATTTTCCTTTCCAAAACACTGCCACAGAAACATATAGATATTAAGAGGTTTGCTTTGTTTCTATCTATTAGAATTATTCTTATTACATAATTAGCCTGTGTTATAACAATATAACATGGATTTAAACGTGAACAGTCACTAAGCACAACTGATAAAACAGTAGTGAAAAAATTCTTTGCCTTAATCTTTGTGTGCAAATCTATATAAATTTCTCAGAACTGCCTCTGCAGAGAATGCATTTTCTGCCTATAAACTTTAAAACAGGCATGCTCCACTACTATTTTGACTATCTATTTGCTTTCACATGTATAATACATCCTATTCTATAATATTCTTTAACTTGAAACTCTGACAACATACTTAGAGTTGCAACAAAATACTTGGGAGTTTCTTCTGGAAAAAAGAGAAAGGACATCTTTAAGCTTTTAGGCTTTGCTGTAGGTCTCATTCCTGCCAGTACAGCCTCACAGCAGCATGTAACAGCTGTCTTCACTTCATTTATAGAGAGACATTGAGAGTTTTAAGCAATTTCTGTAATACACAAAATCCATGGTAACATAATCAAGATGCAAATTCCACACTGTGGAATTCCTTACAATAGCTATTTCACATTGATTCCACTGGGGGAGGATAAATTCCAAGTTTTTCCATTTACAGGTAGTGTCTTAGCCTTAGAACCATCTTTTAGCCCTTACCAATGATCAATCACTGGCTACAATTCTTTCAGTTGCTTCAAGTCAAATTCAGTGCCATCTGCTTTCCAGTACACACGAAAATCACATTTACTGATCATTACTTGNTCCTCTGGACCTGCTCCAAAAGTTCCATGTCCTTCCTGTGCTGGGGGCTCCAGAACTGCACACAGTACTCCAGGTATGTATATATATATATGTATATATTTAGGTTCATTTTCTCATGTCATCCAACATGACATGCTAATCTCACCTGAAACAGCTTTAGAGTACATTTTTATTCATCTTTTACCCACAGGAAATACATTTAACATCTAATTGTAGTATTACACTGCCATCTTGTGGCCGTCAGAGCGAATGAGGATAATTAACCCGGCGCTGCCCATTGACCACAGAGGTGAGCTCAGTTCTGACTGTAACTGGTCCCTTCCCAGAAGGTCCAGCATGCTGACCACACGGGTAGAAGCAGCTGCCAGGAGAGATGTGGGGACCCAAACGGAGTTCCCCCACAAACATGTAGCTGTCCAAGCGTCCAGTTTCAGGAATTGTCTGTAGCTGGCACTGGTACGGGAGGACAGCAGAGAGGATACCTGTGTGAGGTGTGAGTAAGTCAACCATCTGCTCAGAGGGGTGGCAGAGCTGGAAGAGAAATTGGAAAGGTTGAGGACTACCAGGGAATGTGAGAGAGAAATAGACTGGCGGAGCCCCACCCTGAGGCAAAGGCAGAAGACAGAGACTCATCAAGAAGCAGAGGATCCCCTCCCCTCATGCTACCAGGCAGTACGAAGAAACCTAAAAGACCGCAGAGACTGGAAACAAGTCCTTTGCTCAGGGAGGCAGGTGAACCCCCTCCCTGAGTCCCTCACCTTCCCAGCTGCCATTACACAAAGGTATAGGACTCTGGAACTGGAGGGCCAGGCTACGGAGGAAGTAGATGAAGATCCATCCTGGGGTTTGCTACCTGGGGTGACTCAGCCAGATGGATGCATGCTTGTGTTAAAAAGAAAACAAGGTAGAGAAGTTGTTGTAGGTGATTTGCTTCTGAAGGGAACAGAGGGCCCCATATGGTGACCAAATCCATCCCACAAGATGGGCAACAAACAGGAGGAACTAGAAGCCATTGTGCAGCAGGATAGCTGTGACAGAAAGGTTATCGGACAAGTCATGACTGGAGTACTGCAGTGAATGGCTATAAGGTCTTCAGAAAGGATAGGTAAGGAAGGAGATGTGCTGGAGTGGTACTGTATGTTAGGGAGTGCTTTGATTGTGTGGAACTCAACGACTGTGATGGTAAGGTCCAGTGCTTATGGGTATGGATTAGGGAAAAGGCCAAAAAGGCAGATATCCTGTTGGGATTCTGTTACAGACCACCCAATCACAATGAGGAGGCTGATGAGGCATTTTACAGGCAATTGGCAAAAGTCTTCAAATCACTAGCCCTTGTTGTCATGGGGGAGGGGGACTTTAATTTACCAGTTATCTGCTGGAAATACAACACAGCAGAAAAGAAATCTCAGAGGTTCCTGGAGTGTGTGGAAGATAACTGCCAGGGGAGGTGCCAGACAATTGGAGGCTTCCCAACATAATATCCATCTACAAAAAGAGCTGAAAAGACAATCCAGGGAACTACAGGCCTGTCACTTTGGCCTCAGTACTGGGAAAGATTATGGAGCAGTTTATCCTGGGTGCGCCCACATGATGCTGGAATCAGGCCCAGCCAGTATGGGTTCATGAAAGGCAGGTCCTGCTTGACCAACCTCATCTCCTTCTAGGACCAGGTGACCCGCCTAGAGGATGAGGGAAAGGCTGTGGACATTGTCTACTTGGACTTTAGTAAAGCCCTTGACACCATCTCCCACAGCATTTTTATCGAGAAACTTGGAGCCCATGGCATAGCCAGGTGGACTCTGCTGGATTAAAAACTGGCTGGATGGCAAGGCCCAAAGAACTGTAATAAATGGAGTTAAATCCAGTGGGCAACCAGTCGCAAGCTGTGTGCTCCAGGGCTCCCTATTAGGGTCAGCNGGGATTCTGTTACAGACCACCCAATCACAATGAGGAGGCTGATGAGGCATTTTACAGGCAATTGGCAAAAGTCTTCAAATCACTAGCCCTTGTTGTCATGGGGGAGGGGGACTTTAATTTACCAGTTATCTGCTGGAAATACAACACAGCAGAAAAGAAATCTCAGAGGTTCCTGGAGTGTGTGGAAGATAACTGCCAGGGGAGGTGCCAGACAATTGGAGGCTTCCCAACATAATATCCATCTACAAAAAGAGCTGAAAAGACAATCCAGGGAACTACAGGCCTGTCACTTTGGCCTCAGTACTGGGAAAGATTATGGAGCAGTTTATCCTGGGTGCGCCCACATGATGCTGGAATCAGGCCCAGCCAGTATGGGTTCATGAAAGGCAGGTCCTGCTTGACCAACCTCATCTCCTTCTAGGACCAGGTGACCCGCCTAGAGGATGAGGGAAAGGCTGTGGACATTGTCTACTTGGACTTTAGTAAAGCCCTTGACACCATCTCCCACAGCATTTTTATCGAGAAACTTGGAGCCCATGGCATAGCCAGGTGGACTCTGCTGGATTAAAAACTGGCTGGATGGCAAGGCCCAAAGAACTGTAATAAATGGAGTTAAATCCAGTGGGCAACCAGTCGCAAGCTGTGTGCTCCAGGGCTCCCTATTAGGGTCAGCTCTGTTTAATATCTTTATTAATGGTTTGGATGAGGGAATCCAGGGCACCATCAGTAAGTTTGCAGACAACACTAAATTGAGGGTGAGTGTTGATCTGCTTGAGGGCAGGAAGGCATTGCAGAGAGATCTGGACAGGCTGGACTCATGGGCAGAGGTAAACTGCATGAGGTTTAACAAGACCAAGTACTAGGTCCTGCACTTTGGTCACAAACAGTCCCAAACAACAGTACAGGTTTGAGGAAGAGTGGCTGGAAAGCAGCGTGGTGGAAAAGGATCTGGAGGTGATGGGGAATGAACAGCTGTATTCCCTCTATGAATTGTATACTAATTAAAACAGTATGGGTTGCATAGACCTTGAAAAGGTATTCCACATTTTCTTTTTGGCACATTTCATAAAACACAGCATTGGAGAATGGTTGTCTGAGCAAACAGAAATCTAAGTCTTAACTTCCTATGCCCTTCAGATTGCTAAAAGCACACTTGAGCACGTTCAGGTTGGACTCACTTAACCTTCTATTTTTCTCCTCACATCCAAAGTTCTTTCACCATATTGCCAACCAAGCAACTCCTCTCCAAAGCTCTAAGTCCAACACCACATATCACAGCATCAATTTCACAGCCTTATGAAGTACTCCCTTGGAGTACTTCAACTTGTAGGATGTGTCCTCGAAATTAACACTATTTGACTGATTCTCACTCTTAGCTTTAACATAAACACTTTGTTAGTATCCAAAATGCCAAATACAGGCAGTGAAAGACAATGAGCACATGCTGTGTTCTTAGGTACTTCAGCCTTAAGAGACTTCAGAAAGTTTTGGAACCATAATATTTTAAAGCACTTAAGTCAAGACAGGTATGGGGTTAGTTAAGTATTTACCTAGTGGAAACTACCTCTGAGCGTTAACTGATTTTGGTAACACTTGAATCCAATTGCATGGCTCAAAGGCAAGGGAAAAAAAATCAGACAAGAAAAAAAATCAGCAAAGAAATGTCAGCAAAATCAAAACAAATTAAACAGGTGGGGAAGAAAAAAGGGGGGGGGGGGGGGCAGAAATAAGTCAATTTTCCTGCTGTTTACAATGCTTCCTGTGCATCTGTCACACTCCCTCTCCCATTCACAGGGACCAAATAATCTAAGGTGTTTCATAGAGTACTCTGGCGAGCATACCTTGTAACAATGTTTGGCAGCCTAATGCCTGTAGTGATAGGAAGACCAAACACTGTAATGCAGTATTTGCATCTAACAGTTTTACAGACAATTGGCCTTCCTGCTTATAGATCTTGTTCAAAGGAGCTGCTGCTACACAGGATAATTAACTTTGCAGTATCTCCAAAGAAAAGGTTTGAATCTTCAAAGGAGCTTAAGAAAATCAGACTTCCAAATCCAATTAGATTTCAGTGCAGCTGGAAAATTCTTTCAAAAAGAAAATCTAAGTGAAGAGGCACAAAACCCCTGTTGTATCATGAAAATATAAAGGGGGAAAAGAACAGTTGCAGTTATTCTTACTATGGTTTTTGTGTTTGGGGGCATCTGTGGGTTTTTTGTTTATTATTGTTGTGCATTGTTGTGTTGTTTGGGGTTTTTTTTAATTAATTTTACTCTGATTTTCCCATATTCATTTTGTAATGACAGCCAGCAGTTCACATTCATTTATTAAATGAATGCGAACTTATATCAGAAAAGGAACTTAAGGATGTCTTCAATATTGCAGATTTTAAAAACATATCATCTTTGTATTCATCACCTACTAGATATATTAAAGTCTTCAAATTTTCAACATAAATATTTTACTTTTTGAAGTTACAAGTTAAATGTAAATGAAATTATATTTCTATTACCTGTATTTTTTGCTTAATGCCTCAATCTGCAGCCTTTTGTTATTAAAAAGCAAGAACATGCCTACACCAAACAACAGCATCCTAAAATCTTTGGTGTAACTGTATTCAGCCACTTCCCTTTACTCAGCCACAGGTCAACTGTGAAATTGCTTATGGTGACATTTGCACTTCATCATTCAAAGTGAACCAAGATTATTACAAGGACATCATGGCAAAGTGACCTGGGTATCACACAGCATACTTTGCAGTATTCACCACTTCTTCACAGGGAAAGAAATCTCTATTAACTTTGTATGCTATTTTAACTTCTGTCTTTTCCATGTAGGCAGACAAAAAAGCTTTTTTAATCTGTGTGAATCAGAGAAATAGTTCTTCCTGTGACCTGGACCCTGGATTTCTCAAATAGCCTTTTGAAGAACTGCTATGAATTTAAGGAAATCAGAGATGCCCAAGTTGTTCTTTTCACAGTGATTCTGACAGTTCAGAGTTTATTTTCTGTTTGTGGGGTTTTTTTCCTATAAATTCCACACATGCCTTGGTTTACTAATTAACCACTAGAGGAAACGAGTATGTCTACAGTTCACTGTGTACTTGAAGGAACCAATCTTACTAACAAAATGTCCCAATTACATTTCAGTCCTTACTATTGTCACACACCCAGGCAATCCAACAGAACCAATTATTTTCAATTATACCATTAACCTCCGTTCAGGAGTCTGAAAGATGGGAACAAACTGAATGCCAGCAGAAAGAGAACAAGCCAAGACCGAGTAAGACTTTGTTCATATTTAAGATGGAAGTCCCCTCAGGAAGAGCTTTCAATTCAGTATGAAGGCAAATTACAAGCCATTCAGAAGATGCACCCCTTGACACAAACATGGAGTACACATGAGGCCCTGTCATGCTTGAGTTCTACAGCTAAATTACAGCAGAGAGCCATGCAAGATTATCTTTACCTTAGAAACATCTCAGCCAGCCAATGATATCTTTAAATCTCTAGGATACTGAATAATTTCTCCTTCATTCAGGCTAGTATCTTCAATTTCATCAGTTCTGCAGACTAGGGGTCATACTTGATTTCTTCCTTCCCACTTCTCTTATCTTTATTAAGTCCATGAACAAGTCTTATCATCTTCCATAAAGCTTCAAAAATCCCTTTCATCCTGTTCTGACAGTTTAAGCCTATCTCTAATCATTTTCCACTCAACCTAGCAGAATCACTTATCAGATCCTTTTGCATCAGACATGCAGATGCTAAGTAACCTCTCATTTTACTTATGGAGACAGTATTTCTGACCTCTCAATTACACCTACTATGCTGTGCAACTACCTTGTTACTGGGATATCATTGTTTTGACAAAGACAACACCTTTCTTACACATGGCTTCAGACATTCCTTTTGCTTAATTGTATGAGCAAAGATGATCACAACTTCATAAAAATCTAATAATTAGCTCACTATAATGATTTTTATTTCAGTCTCCTTCTAAATACCAGGCTGTGGTACAGGCAGCAAAGTCACACTAGAATACTGGTGACATTCACATGAGGCTAGCAAACACGACAATATACTACAAGAGCCCTATGTCCTTCTGCAGAGGCAGCATGAAGTGTCTAAAAGCAGCCAAATCCCTCAATAGATCAAATATTAAAGTACACTCTCAACAACACATGCCCTTCATTGTTTTTTTCCTTTTCTGTGGTGGATCCACAGTTGCCTGAGAAACTTAACGTTAAAACTGAATGCCTCAAAGTTACAGCCTTTCTTTTCAATCTTCTCTATAAATGACCAAGAAAAACACCACTGGGTTTTAAACATCTGTCAAGCAAGTTTGCAAGTGTGAGCCAATTCCCTCTAATACCTTAGAACTCCCACTGTGAGCTATGTTTACCAATGGTACCTTTGGTACCATTTTAGTTTTGTTCAGACCTAGAGAACAGTCCTTACTGGTTTATCTGAAAACAAATGAGTAGAAATTTCTGTACAGATTTAAGGCTAGTGATGGACCTAAGAAACCTGCTTGCCCAACAGGAGACTAAGCAAAACAAGCATCTTTTTAACAGTACACCTCTGGACTAGATTCAGCAGGCTTTCTACATAATCTGAACCTAAAACTTTTTGAAGGTATAAAGTTTTCTTCTTGAATTGAGAGTTCTCTTGCCTTAACATATTTGCCTACCAGATCAGCAAAGAGTTTTCATGCTCTTTTCTTTACCCTCAAACACATCTTTTTTTCTATTCTAGTCCATCTTTAAAACTTCATCTTTATGTAAATGACAATTTTCTTTCCAGGGTATCAGCCAAACTGTCTGGTTTTCTGTAAGCAAAGGGATTCTGTAAAGAAAACAGGCTACTGGTAGGGGACAGAAAGATAAACAGTAAGACCAATCTGAAACACTAAGGTACAGGCCCACTGCTGTGGGCAGATAAATTTGTCATCTTGTGGAACATCTGATGGCAG
The DNA here is from genome assembly GCA_013399055.1 of Ramphastos sulfuratus. Classification (NCBI taxonomy): domain Eukaryota; kingdom Metazoa; phylum Chordata; class Aves; order Piciformes; family Ramphastidae; genus Ramphastos; species Ramphastos sulfuratus. Next base: position 24,811 of record WBNM01001123.1, on the reverse strand, counting down.
AACCTTCAGGAAGAAAGGGCCTTCAGGAGGCTAGCACAGATAAAACGTTTCCTTCCTATTGAAAGGGAGGATGGTACCAAGCAGAATCTTTAAAAGATTTAGGCTTTCCAAGGCTGCAGAAGAGCTAGATAAACAGTTGTACAGTACAGTGAAAGGGCCAAGACAGCAGACCTCTCCACTTCTGCTGTTACATCACTTGGTGTCAAAGCAGAAGGCTGGGAACAAAGGACGTGCAGAATCACTAGCATGCAAAGGAAATGCTCAAATATGTATTGGTGGCAGAAATGCATAAAAGTGGATTTATGGGCAGCCAGGGAATTGGAGGGAATGGGGCACCAGCTCCTGTGTAGTGACACAGCCACACTGGACACACCCACAAGAGAACTGCTTGTGCTAACACCTTACACTAAAGCATTATGCAACAGCACCCTGTAGCTTTCCTCTTCCAATTAAAACATACTAGGATAAACAGCATTCGGATCCCAAAACAGACACTAAAGAACACTTAAAAACAGACTACTTAGATGAAATGCTAACAATATTTACATATACACACTGAAAGAGCAGAATATTGTGTAAATACTCCCCACAGTGCGCACTGACTTAAATACTTCAGTTTCATTCCTGTTTAAGGAAAACAAACGGAGGAAATTAACTAGCAATGCTTCCACTGGTGAACAGAGGCATAGGGTTTTGACATTTAGGGTCTGCAGTACAAGTAACGTGATTAATCAGTAACCCCGGCATTCCTAAAGGTATTAATAGGTACAGAAACGCTGTAGCCCTGCATCGGTTTCTTTTAAGGCAGACACGGAAAGTGTCCCAGGGAATGCATCCGAGAGGCGGAACAAGGTTTCCTGCCCCACTGCCCCGCACCGCTAGCAGCTCCCGTGGACTCGCAGTAAGCACGGTTGTACAAGTGACCGAGTCCACCTCAAACAGGGGAAGGCCAAGTACCACCCACCGGAAAAGCTTACGAAGTGACATCGCTGGCTGTTGCGGTTGGAGGGGGCCCGCCTGCCACCCTTATCACCCGAGGGGCTGTGGAGTGTGTTTAACGGAGATACACCGCAGGCCCACGGAAGTGCTCCCTCGCTCCTCGGATGGCCCTGGTACTGTTACAGGAGTTACCGCGGCGGTCCGGCCGCGCCACTCCCGAGACCCCCAGGCCGCCGGCAGCCTCAGCGGCCCGCGGCGCCGCCCGGCGGGGGAGGTGCCGCTTCTGAGCCCGGCTGCTCTCCGTCGTCACTCTCCTGACAGAGAGCTGTGAGGGGACGGCGGCGCTACTGCCACCACCTCAGCTCAGCGAAGTGTCGGCGAAGGACGGGCGGACCCTCCCCACCCGGGAGGAGCGCACCCACTTACCCGCCGAGCCTCCGGCAGCGACTTGGTGAGAGGCCTCCTGCAGAAAGCCCGCGGGCTTGCGAGCCATCCTGGCCCGCGCCGCGGCGAGAGGTAGCCGGCGCCTGGAAAGTGGCTGCCGAACCAGGGCCAACTCCGAGCTAGGCGGGTGGGGAAGAGCCGGGGGGAGGCGGGAGCCGCGTTATCTGCGGGGTGGGGGCTGCCGCGAGGCCGGGCGGGGCTCCCGCCGTGGCGGGCTCTTCAGTGTGTAAAGGACACGGGTATTCTGTCACTTGCAGAGTGGCTATTGCATGTGCAACGCAGACCTATTGACCCATTTCAGTCAACGAAGCATGCCAGGGCATGGGCTTGAGTGCTGAGACACAGCCAGTGCCAAGAACAAACTCTGCTTTTCCAGAAGACGCCTGAGTACAATGTGAGGGACAGGATGGGTACATTCCCAGCGGCAGCGTCATTGAAGGGTAGGACGGTTCATCCATAGATCTCTAGAAAAGGACGTTTAATTCTCAGGGGCAGAGAATGGGCATAGATCCTTTCTGTTTACTAGTAGTCTTTTTGACTTAAAGCCAGATTAAAAAAGGCACTAAGGTTAATGAACTACAGTGTCAGCACTTCAGCAACAACTGAATAGTTAAATGTTTCTATGGATTTGAAACCTGCAGAAGTTAAGAGCAGAAGCAGTACTGCAGATAGTCTTATTTTCCCTGCTGCATCACTGACTGTTCTAATAAAACCTTTGAGTTACCAACATGTAGCTTTAATTTCTTTTTTATTTCTATTTCTTCTGTTGCCCCTTATTCAGCACTGTGTTTTCTCGTACTCTTCTGTGTTTTCTCTTTTGCGTATAGCTCACAAGCTCTAGTACTGCCGATTTCTGTTACCCTGAGGGAAGGCTTGTCCACACTGATCTCAACCTTTGCTTCTTTTCTAACAATCAGGGGCACATAGAATCTCAATTACATTGGTTTGAGGGAGAAAAGAGCTACTGTTGATCTCAAGGACACATTTATTAAAAGAAAGAAGATGTATTTAAGGAAATGGCTCCTCAATAAAGTGCTAGATTGTTTGTTTAACCAGTCACATTGATAACTCGAGATTTTTTTTTTCTTTCTTGCTAGTACCCCTGCAGTATTAACACAGACAAGGATATTCATATTCAACCAGAAATTCTTCATGTTATCCTCAAAGCAATTCTGAATTACATGTGTGATCTTGAGTATCTTGAAACAGAACTAGGAAGCTAGTGTTGCTGGCATATCTTCAAAAGGGAAGAAAAAGTAGGTAGTTTTTATGTCCTTATTTTTTAATTTCTCTCCCCTGAAAAAATAGTGACTCTTGTTGCCTTATGCTAAACTCAAAGCATAGGTTATTTTTAACTACATGCATTTATGTATTCCTACAACATGGCTACCAAAGGCAAATGTTGGTACGCAATTCTTTAACTGTTCCTTAAGAAATATAAAATTACATCTGTTTCTTATGTTTGAACAGTATATGCATCCTGTTATTTTCCATGTCCAAGATAGGTATTTAACTGCAGCCTGCTATCTATATACATTTCAATTTAGTAAGAGAATATTCTCTTCTGAATATTCATTTAAAGCCCTTGACATAGTGACTTTAGGGAAAAATTCTAAACATAGTGACTCCTAGGCACATCAGAGACATGGGCTAAATGACACTGATTCTAGGAAATATTGTAGGACAACAGTGTTGAAGAGAACACATGCTGGTTTCCTTTACTTTCCAGTGCTGGAAGATGCAAGGGAAATCTGCATTTTTAATAATAATACCACATCTTTTCCTCAAGGAGAAGAGAAATATTGAGGAAGAAGTCTGTTGTTAAGAGAGGCACACTTCACTGGTATAAAAGTGAGGATGAAAATACCTAAGGTTGATAGACAGGAAAAAATAGTGTTCCAGCATTCTGGTGGATGGAATTCACATAATCAAAGAGATAAATTAAGTAATTGAGAAAGATGTGTTTAAATAAAAGTCAAAATGTATTTCAGATTGGCATTTAAATGGCACTATTTGTTCCACAGAGGCAGAAAGCAGTGAGGTCAGAGACAATTCATTTCAGATAGTACTGTGCAAAAGGGAGTTCTCAGGTCATAGCTTTCCATATTGAATGGATGGAAATACAAAGGTTACTGAGGGAAACAATCTGGAAATAAATTAAGTAAAATCACAAAAAACTGTTAGAAACAAGATTCATCTCAGTCACTGGGAAAGAAGTTTTTTTCTACCAACAAAACCCCAATGATTTTCACATAAGGAACATTTTGAGAAGGAAAGATGCATCAATGCCCTACCAATGGGGTTTGTACACAAGATTATGAAATTATAGAGTTTTCATCCCATCCAGAGGCTTTTCTGGGAATCATTTCTCAAATCTTTCCAAACACATTTTCCTGTTTCGAGAATAGATTTCAGACACCATAGTATTTGGAAGCTAAAACTTTATAGAAGTATCTTTGGGAAAGTATTTTCATGAAGTGGTAAGTCTTCTGATACTTAGTTTGAAGAGTGTCTCTGAGTGTTTTTTGATAGTTGAAGGTTCCAAGCTTGAAAGGAAATGCATCCTTTGGTAATCTAAAATAGAGATTAGAGAAAAATAATGGGTTTATTGGTACTGAAAATTATAGGATGGTAAGAAAATATACAGAGAAGTGTTTATAAAATGTTAAAAGGCTAAGACTATTTGCATTAAGGAATAATACTCAAGTACAACATTCAGTTATATAATTTCAATGTATCAGCAAATAAACAGTAATTTGAATTCTTTGATCTATGTAAGAATAAAGTGAGGATTGCTGTGGAAATACAGAATAACTTCCTTAAATTAATAAAACTTTGAATGTGCTGACCTTTTAAGTAATTAAAATCTCAACTTCAATGTTTCATTAACATTTGCCTTTGTTCCCGTGGTTTAGGGTCTTTGAGACTTCTGCTCGATCAATATAGCAGGATCATTAAGTCTCCAGTGTTCTGTATCATCAAAAAGGAGATGCCAAAACATAACTAATTTTTTGTTCCAGAAGTGTAGGTTTCCCTGTACAATGTTCTCTTTGATACAAATAGCAAGTGTAGTATTAAGGTGAACTCACTGCAGTGGTTCAGCAGTAAAGGGAATTTGGAGTTGATCAGAGGGTGCAGAAACAAGACAGGTTTGTTTTCTGCAGAAGGTACTGCTCAGACAAAAAGGTTTACATGGGGAAAAAAAATGTTCAGAGTGCATACAGTTCACACAGATATGTTTATAGAATCGCATAACACCTGTTCCTTAAAAAAAATAAACTCTGCTACTGTTAGATGATGAACTTTGTCTCACAGCAGTCAAACCCCAAATCTACTCACCTCAACACAGTTAAATTCTCCCACTGAGTGTCTCTTTTATACATGGCACACCTCCCTGATTCTTCATCCACCCCTCCCAACCCCACTGCAAAGGGCAACCTTGCCGTTGTATTTAATCCCATTTACATATGCCTGCTTACCAATACCGCATTATGTGTGGCACAACTCTCTCCTCCTTAATAGCCCTGGCACGGTTTGTTTCTGCTTGTAATTACTGTATCCCTTAATGGGGAACACCGTTCCTAGCCAGCCTGGGCAGATGTCCAGTGCTGTCCTTCCAGAACGGCAACTTTTCCATGTGCGAGGGGAAGACGGGCAAGCCAGGGGCAGCCGCAAACAAGGTTTAGACTACTGGAGGCCCTCGCCTCCTACTTGTCCCCGCCGCGGCAACCCCTAGGCCCAGCCCAGCGGCCGCGGCCCCGCCGCTGCGCGCTCCTGCCTCGTCCCCGCCCCGGCCGCAGGCTCCGCCTGCTCGCGGGCTTTGTTGTGGAGGCGCGGCGCGGGGCCACCGCACGCCGGCGGCGGAGCGCGCAGGTAACGGGCTGGCGGGGCGCTTCCCTCAGCGGCTGTAGCCTAGGCTGTGGTTGTCCCGCAGCGCTCGCGTTTAAACTTACCCTGTCCGCTGCGTCGAGGCTTGGCAGCGGCGTTGCGTCCCGTCCCGTCAAGATGGCTTTTGTAGGGGCTGCTTTGCCCTTCGCGCCTTCTCTGCGGGAAGCGGCCCTGTCTGGCCTTCTCCCCTTGCTCGCCTCTGGAGCCGGGCTGAGCCTTCGGGCCCTTGTGCCACTTGCTGGCTGCCTGGGCTGTGACAGACTTTCCCGTCGACGCCCCTTGGCTGGGTTGCCTTTACCTCCCCCACGCCCCGAGGCCGCTAGGCGACCCCGGCTTGCCCGAGCTACCACCCGCTCTGCAGCTGGAGAGGCGGGGAAGCAAGTACCCCGTGCGGGGATGCGCGATTTGCAGTGCTCAGAGGGGAGGGAAGGGACGAGCCCGCTGCCGCCTCCCCGGAGGGCGGGGAGTGCTGGGAAGGTGATTAGGAGAATCCACGGTGAAATCTGTCCCAAACAAATTCAGGATGTCAGTGCAGGATCTTTACTGTGAGACGTGAACAAACCGTGGAGGGTACTCAGTGTTATGTGGTTATGTATTTCTTTTAAAAAGAAAATAAAAAAAACAACACAACCCAAAACAACGACAGAAAGGCCCCAACAAAACAGTAACTTGCCAAAATAAAGTTTGTAGCCTGTACCTTTTTGAACATTTATGACTTTAAAAGAAGCTCCTTAGTAAGTCCCAATGAGTTGTGTACCTCAGCTTCTTTAATGGTGAACTTGGTAGAGTTAATGATTGAACCTGATGATCTCAAGGATCTTTTCCAATTTGAATGATTCTGTGATTCCTAATGTACTAATTCACTTTCTTGATTGTATTGTGAAGGTCTATTTCATTTAGGGAGAAAGGCTACTGTTTGGCCATGTGGGCAGTTGGGAGGAGAAACATTCAGTATGTGTGCCTAGAGGCCTGTTTTATGCGACAGAAAACATTATCCAATGTTTGCTTGTGTAGCAGCTACAACTGAGTCTAGGTAAAACTTCTACAGGGGCTGCAGGAATTTGTTCACACTTGACTTTGGGGATTCCCTACAGTGGCACAGTGTCTTTTAGTATTTCAGTGAGTTCCAACTACTGTTAGAAGAGCCTTCAGTTGCAGTGCTGTAGTCGTGGAAGGAAAACTGGTTAACCACAGCAATGAACTTCTGGCTTAGCAGATCTCAGACCTGTAAATTCAGGAGGTTGTGGGACCTGTGGGTTCTAGGGAAATGCAGTGAGTGTTTGCCCTTTTCTTGTACCTGTCCTTGAGTATTTGTTCTTGGATGATTTTACTCAGGGAATATACGACTTTCATTCAACCTGAAACCACCTGTTTGGGGTTATTTGCTTATTTAAACATATTATGGCACAAACTGAAATATCTTGTGAGGTTTGGCAAGAGTTAAAACCAAGTTATAACAGTTAAAGTAAACATGCTATGCTATGTAGTAGTTCTGGGTTTGTTTTATTTTTCCTTTAAGTGTGCAAAATGTAATCCTTCTCAACAAGGTCCTTCAGCTGTATGAGATGTTTGATACTGAGCTCTGTATACCAGTGCTGTACCATCAACATGTATAGCTACAAGCTCTTCTGCCTGTCACCAGTACAGGGATCATCACTGATTTCAGGGTCCCAAAACTGGTAAATTTGTCTTGCTTGGCCAGCAAAAGAGAAGTCACTATAGTTCTGTTTGCAGTGTGGAAGTTGAAGAGAGGGACTGAAGGTAAAATTCTATACAGGATTTGAAAGTGTAGGGACATCCGCCACCGCAAATTTTGGGGAAAGGAGGTGGAGTTTTGAAGTTAGGCAGTCACTGCTACATCTCATTACTGGAAGTGACAGCATCATCAGCTTCTAGGACTTGGTAAATCTTCTTGTCCAAATGACATACTGCAACCAAATACTGATTTTTTTCCCTCCTGGCTATTTCTTCACTAGAGTAGATGGTTTCTCAATTTTTTTTTCCTGAATACCTAGAGGGATAAGCCCCAAACCAAACTGGTAGATCTTGTGGTCAAGGAGATTATATACTTAGATGTATATAACCTTTTTGTAGTTACTGCAGGTTTTCGTATAGTGATACTGCGAACTCTTAAGAGCCTGATTTCCGTTACAGTTTGTAATGGAGACTCTGTCCATTAGTAATGGGTAGCTAATGAAATTTTAAAGATCTGTGCCCTAGTTTTAATATGATAAAGAATTAGATTTCTTGCCTTTTGTTTCTGTACTTACCTAATTTCCCTTTTAATTATTAGTTTGCCCATTTTGGAGAAGGAAATGTTACTTTTGTTCATTTTGTTACTCCGTCTCGCTGCTTGTTGGAAGTCATTCTAGATGATGCTACATTAGAAATGCACTATTATGGTGTTACCCTCTTTTTTGATCAGTAAGAAACCAACCAGTTGTCCAGCTTACTATTTCTCTTGCAAGACAAACTCAAAACATTGTGTTACTGGCAGAAACAGGAGTACAGTGCTAATGCCCTGTAGGCCAGATCTATCTTTGTGCAGTTTGAAGGGTTTTTAGTGTTTGAGGGTGCCTATGTTTGTAAAAGTCTAAGGAAGTTTTCAGAGCTTGCTTGGAACTGTTAGAGGGAGAGAGAAAATACAGGCTTGGTAATTCTGTGTGGAAAGAGTCATTAAATTATTCACTAGAATTGAAAGCAAGAAGATACACATGAGCTGAGGGCAAAGGGGGAGAGCATCCTGCCTGATTATCACAGTCATGTGAACTTGAGAGAGATCCTAATGAATCTTTTTGCTACCTCCTCTTAACTTTTTTAGTTTGTCAGACATAGATGTTTGACGTTGGCAAAACAGATGTTGGATGCTGATGGCAGCATGCAGATTGTGGAATGTTTTTAAACTGTATCGCTTCACTGTAGTGCAGGTCTCTCAGATCGCTGCAAAGGCTTTTTCCCTTTACACCTTTAGGCAGTAGATATTTTGAAACTTACTTCTGAAACAAACAGCAGGCCCATATGTTCTGCAGTCTAACAGACTGAGCTACAGCTGAAACTGGCAGATACTCCTGAAAGTATTATTGTAGGCTTTTGCCTTTTCCTTTTAAAAGAAAATAGTTTTGAAGGGGTAAGAGAAATAGTGTTGAACCCTTATTTGTAGAATAGATACAGTTATGGGAAGCACCATCTTGTATCCTCTTTAAGATTACACTCTGCTGTTTTGAGCCAGCAGCTAAAGTGATAGGATGGTTGTTGTGCTGTCTACTAGCCTCATGAGCCATGGCACAGAAACCACAACAGCCAGCTTCTGTTCCCCGTGGTGTTTCTTGATATGGTCTTCTCCCTGTTAAGGACTGGTTGCAATGCAAACTGGTGGTTTCTGCAGAGTGGTGGCCTTTGGTACATTAAATAATATTATGTATTAAAATTTAGAAATTATTTTATATGTATATTGGGAGTTCTGTGACAAGGTTTTGGTAGCTGGGGGCCTCCAGGAGTGGCTTCTCTGAGCAGCTGATTGAAGCTTCTGCTGTGTTCAATAGAATCAGTGTCAAGCCACTCAAAGATCAGCCTGCTGCTGGCCAAGGCTGAGCCTATCAGCTTTGTGAGCACCTTTGTGATGTTACGAAGGGGCAAAAAAATCCATGCAATTCCAACTGGAGAGAGAAGTGAGAATATAAAGGAAACAACTTTGCAAACACCAAGATCAGTAAAGAGGGAGGGAGCTCCAGGAGCTAGAGCAGAGATTCCCCTGCAGTGCATTGTGAAGACCATGGTGAGGCAGGCTGTCCCCTTGCAGTCCGTGGAAATTCATGGTGGAGCAGATATCCCCCTGAAGGACCCCACACCAGAGCAGATAGATGTGTCTGAAGGAGGTAATAAGCCTGTGGGAAGCCCATGCTGGAGCAGATTCCTGGCAGGTCCTGTAACTGTGGGGTGGGACCCACACTGTTCCTGGAGGACTACAACCTGTGGAAGGGACCTACACTGGAGGAGTTTGTGGAGAACTGGGAAGGAGTCATATTGGAGATGTTCCTGGATAATGGTGTTCTGTGGGAGGAACCCCATCCTGGAACAGAAGATGAGTATGAAGAGGAAGGAGCAGCAGAGACAATGTGTGATGAACTAACTGCAACCCTCGTTCTCAGTTTCCTTGTGCCACTCAGGCTGAGGAGGCAGAGAAAATTGGAAGGCAAGCTCAGGAAGGAGAGAGGGGTAGAGGAAGATTTGGGTTTATTTCTCATTTTCCTATTCTGATAAATTAAAATAGTAAATTAAACTAGTTTCCCCAAATGGAATCTATTTTGCCAGTCATAGAATTGTAGAATGTCAGGGGCTGGAAGGGACCTCGAAAGATCATCTTGTCCAGCTCCCCTGGCAGAGCAGGATCACCTAGAGCAGAGCACACTGGAACACATCCAGATGGTTCTTGAATATCTCCAGAGAGGGAGACTCCACAACCTCCCTGGGCAGCTGGTTCCAGTGCTCTATCACCCTCACAGTGAAAAAATTCTTCCTCGGGTTCACATGAAACTTCTAATGTACTTAACTTCCACCCATTGCCCCTTGTCCTGTCACTGGGCATCACTGAGAAGAGGCTCATTCCATCCTCCTGGCACTCACCCCTTACATATTTATAAACATGAATGAGGTCAGACCTTAGTTGTCTCCTCTCCAAGCTAACAAGCCCCAGCTCACTCAGTCTCTCCTCATAAGGAAGATCTTCAACTTCCTTAATCATTTTTGTGGCTCTGTGCTGGACTCTCTCAAGCAGCTCCCTGTCCTTCTTGAGCTGGGGGGCCCAGAACTGGACACAATACTCCAGATAAGGACTCACCAGGGGAGAGTAGAGGGGCAGGAGAACCTTCCTCGACCTACTAACCACAGCCCTTCTAATACACCCCAGAGTGGCACTGGCCTTCCTTGCTGCAAGAGCACATTCTTGTCTCATGGTCGTGGCTCATGGCCATCCTTCCATCCACCAGGACTCCCAAGTCCTTCTCCCCTTCGCTGCTCTCCAGCAGGTCAGTCCCCAACCTATACTGATCCATGGGATTGTTCTTTCCCAGATGCACAACTCTACACTTGCCCCTGTTGAACTTCATTACATTTCTCCCTGCCCAACTCTCCTGCCTAAGTCTCTCTGAATGGCAGCACAACTCTGTGATGTGGCAGCCACTCCACCCAGCTTGGTGTCATCAGCAAACTTGCTGACAGTGCACTCCATGCCTTCATCCAGGTCATTAATGAATACATTGAAAAATACTGGTCCCAGTACTGACCCCTGAGAAACTCCACTAGTTGCAGACCTCCAACTGAACTCTGACCCATTGATCACAACTCCCTGACTTCTTTCCTTTAACCAGTTCCCAATCCACCTTACTACTTGATCACCCAGACCACATCTCATCAGTTTAGCTATGAGGATGCTGTGGGAGGTGGTGTCAAATGCTTTACTGAAATCAAGGTAAAGCACATCCACTGCTCTTCCATCATCTATCCACCTGGTTACCTCCTCATAGAATGTTATCAGGTTGGTCACACTTCCCCTTTGTAAAACCATGCTGACTGCTCACAATGACTTTCTTGTCCTTCCTGTGGCTAAGCACAGTGCTGAGGATAAACTGCTCCATTATCTTTCTGGGGATAGAACTGAGGCTGACAGGTCTATAGTTACCCTTTTTGAAGATTGGAGTGATATTTGCCCTCCTCCAATCCTCAGGCACCTCTCCTGTCTACCATGACTTACCAAAGATAATGGAGAGGGATCTGGCAATGACCTCCACCAGCTCCTTCAGCACTCGTGGGTCCCTGCCATCAGGACCCATGGGCTTACAGATGTTCAGTTTACTTAACTGCTCCCTAACCCAGTCCCCGCTGACCCGGTCCTCATCAACCAAGGAAGCCTTGTCCTTAACCTTGTCATCCTTTGTGGCTTCAGGGGTGTTTGGCTCCTGAGTACAGACTGAGACAAAGGCATTCAGCAACTCTGCCTTATCTGCATCCTCCATCACCAAGGCACCCATCCCATTCAGCAGAGGGCCTGTATTGCCTCTAGTGTTGGTTCTGTCTGCAATATATATGAAGAAGCCAATTTCCATTCCCCCTGATCTAACACATCTTTTCTTTTTACCTGTTGATAGGAAGCAACAGGTAAACATTTGCCAATGATGGCATTGGTGAATAATCCCTCCTTCCCATCATCACAATCCACAAGCTTGAAATATATTCTGGAAATTCACTTTGAAAAAGGCATATATTTCTGTTGGCAACTTTATAGGTAGGTAAAGTTATCATCAATATGTTGCTCTCAGTTTTACCAAGGGATAAAATTTTTAAGACTGGCTCATGGTATCTTTTTCTTATTAAAATCTGTAGTGTTGTTTTGCTCAGTATCACTCACTAGAGTAGCAAACCAAAGAATGGATCCAACTTCCCTTAAAGCAAAAGGCAAAACTTCCATCGGTCACAGCAGTGTGGGATTACACTACAGGCTTGGAAGAAATAATTGGTAATGAATTCAGCTCCTGGAGGGCATTAATTTTTGCACCATGAAATCCATAGTAAATTGAGTTAAGGAGATTCACATAACATGCTGGTAGACAAATGTTATCCTTTCTGTCCTTTTATGTAAATCTACTGAAGACAGAATTTGATCTTTAAGTTATACGTTCATTTAAATAGTAATATTCCAGCTAGCTATGCCCTAATTTAAATGTTAAGCGTGAAATAAATTAGAAAAATCTAATCTGCTTCAGTAATGTAGTATTAGGACAAAGAAGGATTAAAATGCTTGGTTATTGATTAGCTCTTTGAAGGGAGGGGGTGGCAGTTCCCATCAGTTTGTGGAATGAATCAAGACTGTTCTGAAAATGTTGTGTGGTGCTGTACTGTAAGAGAATTTAACATGGGATCAAAGATTGTCGTACCTGAAGCAGAGAGACTGACTTTTTAATGGTGTTTTTAAAATGTACCAGTATAGTAATTTATATTGACTTTTATTTAGCTTATAAATAAAAATGTGCAATTGTAAAGAGAGTATTTAGTGCTGAAGAATTGCATCGCAGTTGGATGTGTGTGTATGAATTACTCTTGGTGGGACCAGAACTAGAAATGGGCATTAGTTGCCAATTTAGTAAATTAATGGTACTAAACTTAAATTGGTTTGGGGAAAGGGACTAGGACTCTCCAAGAGGTGGCAGATGATATATAAGGAATGAAAAGTAAATAATTTTTTTTTGCTGAGTATTTACACTGTTAAAAATATTATTGTGCATTGTGTAATATTTTAATACACAAAGTTAAGTATATTTAAATCTTTATATTGTGAACATTGTTTCTTTTTTCAGATCTCCTTGCCAGGTTCCCTTTGGGGTAATTGACTCTGCTTTAGCTTTCTTTTATTACACTATTTCCAAAGGTTTATCTTTGATCCCTTGTCTTTAATTCTAGTGTATCAGGAAGTGAAAACATTTCTAGTGCTTACATATTACATCTAATAGGAAATAAAAGACTGGTTTGTACTAGGTTTTTGTTGCTTGGGGTTTTTCGTATGTGTTACAGTTTTTATTTCATTTTAGAACGTTGACTTCAGTTACCAAGAAAAATGATAACTCGGCTTGTATCTGAATGTTACTAGAGAAATGAGAATACTAAGCATAGTTAGAAAATTATGTTAAGCCATTCCAGTAGGCACTTCAAATGCTACTAAATAAAAGTTATGCCAAACTGTGTGTTATTTTTTAAGCATTCATTTCTCTCAGTAATCGTGTGATATAGTTAACTATTTCTTTATAAACAGCTAATGCTGTTTGACAGAAATTAGATGGTGAAATGTGAAGGAGATGCAAAACTAATGCAACTGGGTATTGTCATCTATTCTTGTGGTTGCCTAAATTATATCTACCCAATAATAAAATTACCACTGATATAATAAAGTTATTAGCATCAGTTTCATAGTTTGCTATAAGTTTATGACTAAGTTTTATTCATTTTTAAGTTATTCATATTATGTTTAGAAAAGTACAATTCTGTTTTCACAGATACAGTTGGACTTGTTTTAAGATTGTGTTTCTCATTGGGTTGTCCTTGTGGTTCACATTCAAGTAAATAAAGTTTCAAATTCTGTAGGATTTTGCAACACTAAGTGCTTGGTATCTGAGAATGTGTTAACTTAGGTATATTTTTAGATACAAGCATGAGAAACAAAGTTGTATTTTTTTCATCATGTTTCTCTATAATGTGTATGGCTGCAGTGTCATTTTCTCCATTTTCTGTCATAGCAGAGTGTTAAGGTGTGATTTTCTTTGACATAAGCAATGTAAGACCAATTTGCTGCTTGGCACCTTCCTTATGATGTGAAACATCCACCTCAGTTAAGATTTGTTGAATATTTTGTAACTCTTTCTGCAGATCTTCAGAAATATGTTCTGATTCGTAATTTTTATTACTAAATTAGTGATACAGGTAGTATAGTAATGTAGGCATTCAGTTGCCTAGTGTAAGCAGAGTTGGGCTATCAATTTAAATCTATTTTCATAGAGGCTAGCTCCCTTTTTTTTTTTGACCTCTNNNTTTTTTCCCCCCCCCCCCCCCCCCCCCCCCCCCCCTTTGGTAGTTGTCAGGATACCATGAGCTTGCTGGCAGTGTAAACAATTTAAGATAGAAAAAAAAGTCTTGAAGTAGTTAAATGTCTCCATTCCCATGCTCTATATCCAAAGAAAAACAAACAGTATTTAATGAGTCTGTATTCTTGGATCTGTTTGTAATGGTATTTATTTTCATTAGACCACAGGAATCTTGAAGTTAAACTTCTCGCTCTGCACCTGACTATGTATGATGAAAAAGGATGTAGTTCCACACCTATATCCTTCTCAAGTGTAGCCAGCATTGATGTCATTTCTCCTTAAAGAGACATCAGTAACCCCATAGTTCTGCTCCATTGTATTTTAAAATTCATCTTGATTAAAATGTGAATTTAGCAAGTGAAAGTCTACCTTGAAGGTTTAAATTTGATTTTCTTTCAAGCTAAAGAAAATGTTAGCAAGGGAATTGGACTACATGATCTCCAGATGTTTCTTCCAACCCCTACCATTCTGTGATTTTGATTCTCATTCATGGTGTTACAAGTTTGTTGTAGGAGATGTCTGTTAGCCTCTTCAACTATTGTTTTAAAGGGACAAGCTAAATTGGGAAAATTGAGCCTCGGAAGGAGGGTAAATAGATTCACTGGTGTCCTTGTTGACCAGTTCTCCCTGTCTTATAAGATACTTCATATAGCCTTGAGTTTTATTGCTCCTCTCTCCATTCCTGCCTTCTTGTTGCAACCATTTGTTGGTTGTTATCACATTTTCCTGGCTAAAATATTCTCCTATTTTCTTACATACAGGTGCAGTGTGAGGGATCTGGGTATTTCCACGATTCCCTTATCCTGACCCCATTGCTTTTGTGCTTCTGACAGTACTGACTCCCACTTAGTTGCTGTGAACATGGTGTTGAGTGTAGGGCAGAGTATTTAAAGAAAAGCATTTGAGAGGAATTGTGGAGGTCACTGTTCTCTCCTGCACTGTCTTAAGTTAGATGCTGACCTTGCTAGACATGCCTTGGAGAACAGAATTGGGGCTAATGATCAGTCATTTGTTGATCCTTGTCACCTAAATGTAGCTGCCGCTTGGGCAGGCACTAGTCTCACAGCTGTTGCTCCATGGTCACCACAGTAAAACTTGTCCAGAACAAGCTCAGTTAGCTACCTGAACTGCAGCACCGAAGTGGTAGCACTACTGCTGTGTTCCATTCCAGTGTCTTCCACAGCCTGAGCTCAGCAGGCTTGGCTGATGGGCACAGAGGGTCCTGGGAAGGAAAAGATACTTCTCTTTTTTGCTACCAAACATGAACTGAAGGCAGATTGAGATTATTAAATCAAGGATTCTCAAATTGAGAAGTGACAGCAGTAACCAATTTTAATCTTTAAAGTTAGACATACTATAGCTACATGAGCTGTAGTTGCTACAGTGCAGAAATAACCCTTGATGAAAACTGATGTCAGTCTCCTAGAGGAATGGTTTTGTTTCTGTATAGTTGAGGACTATCCTTCTTCTAAAGAGAAAGAAGACCACCTCTGATGTCTTAAATTGTGCAGATACTAGGCATTTTTCAGTAGTTTTTCACAATATCTGTGCTTGCTTATTTTCTTGGTTTGAGAAGGAAGAATAAAGCTCAACATCTGGATTGGGAGTGTTTGGTCATATATTTCTTACAGAAAAATGGTGGTAGAACAGTTTTTGAGATACAGTTTACTATTGAAGGACATCTGGTTGACTGTTTTCTTCTGAACCATCAGTGTTTTCAGAATATCCTGGGTGTGCAGGATCACAAACCAGTAGATGGAGCCCTGTGCCAACAGCCAGCTTTGAACAGGCTGGGCTGGTGAGACTACTGGCAGCTTCCCTATCCAGAGAGCCAGGCGGGAGAGGTTTCTTGAGAACATATCTGTAATATGTTTTATTGATGTGTGATAAGTGAATGTCGTTCTTAAACTAAATGTTTAGAATTAACTATGCAAGTCATGGCAGTGACCATGTGCCAAGATGCTCAGGGACTGTTTTGTGGTGTTCATGGGTGGCATATGATTGAGTGAAACACCTTGATGCATGCTAGAGTGCTGCAAGTATGAGAGCTTATTTTCCTTTTCAGTCTGAGTCAACTACTTGTCAGTAGGCAAATCCTGGTTGTAAGCATCAAAACCGAGCCTGTGGGAAGCTCTGAAGAAACTTACAAGGCAGAATAATTTCACTTTAAGATTTAAGTTTTGAGATTTAATTTTCTATTGTTTCTCACTAATGCTAACTGCTGATTCTTTTGAATTTTTTTTTTTTTAGTATTGAAATTTGTTTAATACTGCAGCTCATAGGTTCCAAATCAGTAACTAATCTTGTGTGTTCCCCATTTTGCATGGTGTATGTCTACCCCCTAAACCCAGTGCTGTGTTACACAGTTCAGCTGATAGAGTGGACTTGGTCTTGCTGTGGGAGCTTTTGTTGTGTTTGTCCAGTGAAGTATATACATGAAAAATCTGCCAGATCAGGATTATTTCGTGATGGTAACAGGTACACAATCTCTCTAACATATACCCTGCATTTCTTATTTGAAATTCTAGATGACTTAATGTTTACATTTCAAAACAAGAGGAAGGGTGTGGATCCCTGGTGTTCTTGCTCTGATTAATACTTCTGTGCAGGAACACTCCTGCAAAGTACTTTATATCTCAAAAGAAAAAGTAAGTCACTCTTAAAGCCTTATAGTCTCTGATAACTATATGAATACTGAGGTAAGTTGCAGCCTGAAATAATCTTTGGAAATGTGTTTGTGCCTGATGTTCATTGTGCATGTGAAACTGGCATTTGGATTTTAGGAAATTAAGTTAAAAATGAGGTTGTGAAAGCATTTATAAAAAAATTAATTATTGAGTTAAATTTTGTTGGAATAACATAATTTGGTTTGCTTTTTGTGTTTTAATGGTTATTAGTCACTTTATGCTTATGGTTTGCAACAATGAAATTATGGATTTTTACTAACACAGCACATAGCTGTAGTAGCACTCCAGCCATTCAAACCCAAGCACTTGTTGCACATTGGAAAGGGAGCTGACAGTATTCCAAATTGTTTCAGTGGGCTTTGAAAAACAAACACATCATAACTATGAACAAACTTGTGCTTTGGAGGGAGAAAAGCAAAACAGTCCTGTGATAGGTTGACCACCTTGGCTAGCAGGTAAGGACTGGCACAGCTGTTTGCTTGCACACTAGCAGCAGGTGAGCAGAAGTGAGAAAACACTGTTCAAGATGAAGACCAGTTTAATAAAGGGAAAAGAAGTTAGTTGCTGTCCACCTCTCACCCACAAGTATGGAATGGCTTGGATTGGAAGGGACCTTAAATATCATCTAGTTCCAATTCCATGGCAGGGGCAAGGACATTTTCCACTAGATCAGGTTTGTCAAGGCCCCATCCAACCTGGCCTTGAACACCTCCAGGGAGGGAGTATTCACTACTTCCTTGGGCAACCCGTTCCGGTGTTTCACCATCCTCACTGTAAAGAATTTCTTCCTAGTATCTAGTCTAAATTTACCCTTCTCAAGCTTGCTTAGAGTTTATACATCTTAAGATTTTGAGGAAAGACCATATAAATTTATATAAATATCATCTACTTTAATGTCAATTTGTAAACTTTTAAAAAGTAATGTGGAAGAAATTTGACTTCTGTGCAGCAGTTGGCCACTACAGAGACTTTTCACATACAAATGAAGTTTCAGCATGTACATTTGACATAAACAATGTATCTTAAGCCATCTTTGGTTTGTTTGAAAATCATCATGCCCTTTTATTTAGTTGTCCTGGAAGCAGTGGTAGTAGCACCAAAAGGAAACTTTAGAATAATATAAATATTTTACTTCTGTGTTTATAAAACTATTTTTCCCCTCAAGTGAACGGCTATAAAGTTTTAGCTTATGTTCTTGTTAAAGGAACACTTTCTTTGGAGAGGAAGGGACTTCTCCTGAAAAAGTTTAACAGTAGAGCTTTCAATGAAATACAAGTTATTGCTGAGAAGACAAAATATAGAGAAAATTACATTCCAGTGAATGTTTGCCTTTAGAAGCAAAAGAGGAGGTTAATAATCTTGTATGAAACATGAAATGAGTATTATACTCAACATGATGTGTTTAGTGGTCATTAAAAGGTGAGGGGAAAATTATAAACCTTCATTAAACTTGACCTTAAAGTATTTTTAAATAACCAAGACACAGAAATGCCAAGCCTTGCACTTGCCAGTGCATTAGAACATCCTGATTAGATGACTGATAACAAATGTTTTTCTGTGCTTGATGCATCACCAGTTGAATTTGGCAGTTGCCCCAAAGAAAGTGGAGACCACCTCCATGTATTCAGCTTTCCTTGTGGATAAGCACTTGATTCTTTTGAGAGATCTTACTGCCTGTTTTGACCCAGGGAAGAATCAGAGATATAGAGCTGACAATTGTGAAAAGCTTTAGGAATAATCAGAGCTTCTCTGTCAGTCAGCTACAACACAACTGATAGAAAAAGTTCTATTGGTCTTCTGAGTGGTTTCTGAGTGCAGAAAGGGGGGAAATGGGACACCTAGATAATTGCAGTCTAACTTGCAAACAATTTTTGTCTGAGGTCCTTGAACTTAAGTTTGTGTCTTAGCAGCAGAGCTAGGTGAACTTTTAATGATCTGAATTCAACATTCAGATGCATAAGCTCATTAGCTCTAATGCAAAGCATCTTTCAAAATCCTAATTCTCTGCTCTGGCAATAAAATGCATGTGTATATACTTGCAATCTGTCCCATGCCTGGAAACAGATTTTCTGCTGGGCTATTTACCACTGTGGTGCTCTTGCATAGCAGTAGGAGAAGCTTGCAAGGTAAGTTGGTCTAATAGTGACATTTCTGAGCTGAATGGTATGGGTTGTTCTTCCTTAGAAATGTGTGGTATGACATTTTAGCTGAGCATAGATCAATCAAGGAAGAGGGAAATTCACACAATATCAGTATCTCAAGTGGTGTGCATCTGTGACACAGCCTGTTCTGAAAGTTGAATGACCTCAATAGTTTGATTCTTATTCCCTTTTGGAAGCACATTGTGCAAACTGGAAAGTTGTGCTGGTGTCCCTATGCACTTTGTAGATGCAGTGTGATTCAAACTGATGTTGCTGCTCTTTACAACGAGCAGTTTTGTCTATTCCTGTTATCTAAGGGGCAGATTCCAGGTGAATGTCACAGAATCCTTTTTCCCTTATATTTTGTTTGTAGGGTAGATTTGAGTCATTATTTCTAGGATAAGGAGATTGTAAAGCACCTCAGTAATTCCTACAGGAACTACTTATTGTCTGATAGAGAAAGGATATTCCCATTTGAGTCTAGATATTGACAAAGTTTTGACACTTGTATGTTTTTTAAAATAGCATAAATTGCCTTCCAAAGATTTGTAGCTTATGTTACATTGTTTATGTAAGCGTATCTATGTATACATTTAAAATAATGTGTTAGGTTTTCTAACTGCTTTCCTGGATTTGACCAGATGAAAACTGAAGTTTGTGGCTTTCAATCTATCCTCAACTATCTGTTGTGTTGCAGTATCATTTGACTGTAAGACTTTTGTTGATGAGTGTTTATTGTTTTGTTGGGTTTTTTTAAAGCTGTTGAGGAATGCTTGTACATCCTTTTATATTAAATCTGGTGATATGAAAAAAATAACCACTAGAATATTCTTCAGACTCAATAAGAATGTATTTAATTGCTTTGAAAACAGATAAACAGCCTCATGTTTCTGTATATGAAATTCTAGGTATGAATATGGCTTAGATAAACTGCTGTAGTCGCTCATTGCTTCTATCTTACAGTTAATTTGTAAAGTAAGAGTAATTGCTTTTGTTGCACACTTTTGTGGATTGGATGTAAATTAATCACAGAAGTGCAGTAGCAGTGTGAATTAATTATGCAAGTAAACTGAATGGCTATTTCATTATTTTATTGAAATGGCAAGAGTTTGAGAAGATCTTTTGTCTTACTAGATTAGCCAGAATTCATTGGACAATATCTTGGTATGTTTAAGGTAACGGGGGAAAAAATTACTTTCAGTACATCCTGCAGAGATCCTGTTTAAAACAGATGACAGTCTGTCATGTTCAGTAGCACATCAGTCATCAGATTTATTATAATTCCTTAAGCTGAACATTTCATTCAAGCTTGCAGATTGTCTTGTCAAGCTACCAAAAGCCTCATAGCTTTTCTGTCAAGCATAGAGTTGCACCAGCAGTTCACAAATAAATGCTAAGCTGCAAAAACATTGTTTATTTTCTTTAACCTTTTATTCAGTTGACTACAGTGTTCTTTCGTGTTATTTTCTCCACATGCATTTATCACAAGGTATTTCAGGGACTACTTTCTAACATGCCTCATCCTGACCACAGCCACTTCAGACCAAGGGCCACTCATTTGGGGATGTATTGTTTTTACTAGACCACCATGGTTATGACATTCCTGCGCTAATCACAAAGGGCCAGTGATCAGCTCTGTTTGCAGACGTGAAGGAATCCTGCTGCCAGTGTGCACACAGCACTGGTGTGTCCAGTCTGGCTGTGGCCAAAGACATCTGCTCCCCCTGTGANCGCTCCCTTTCTGTTTCTCTCGCTCCCTTTCTGTTTCTCTCGCTCCCTTTCTGTTTCTCTCGCTCCCTCTCCCTCTCTCTCGCTCCCTCTCTCTCGCTCCCTCTCTCGCTCCCTCTCTCTCGCTCCCTCTCTCGCTCCCTCTCTCTCACTCTCTCTCTCTCGCTCCCTTTTGCTCGCTCTCTCTGTTTGTCTTTCCTTCCACGGTTGTCTTTAATTCTGAACCTTTCCTTAAAAGAAAGTTTCCATGTAAACTGTAGCACTTGGTTACAAAGTATACTTGATCCTGTTGGTTGTGAGATCTTGACTTTGAGACACATTTGACTTTTTTTTTTGTAGTCCACATAGGTTCATCTGAGGTAGTAAAACTTTGAGGATGGTTAGTTGAAATGATGGTAATCAGTTGCACTAAGAAAAGAAACTGTTGGCTGGTGCATTTATATAACTTAAATATAAGCCAAATATATTATTTGATAAAGTATTGTTTTGGGGTTTTGGGGGGTTGGTTTGTTTTCATGAACCAGTGAAAGACTCATATCCAGGTTAGACACCCTCTAAACTGCTAATGCTATGGCATTCAGTGTAAAGTAGTGACTGTCTTAAGAGAAGAAGACTTCCTGGGTTATCATTTTCAGCTATTTGAAAAAAAAAAAAAAAAAATTTAAACTGCATGTTTACTTTTTCCAGGACCACCAATTTCAGACCTCTACTTCCTACTTCTAATTCTTCACTGTAGCTTTTGATTTCTTCTGTCATTTACAAGCAGTACTACATTTTTCTCTCCTTATCTGGTATTTTTCTGTGTTACTAAATCCTGTTAGTTCTTTATACTGTTTTTTGGTCTGCTAAATGAACAGTATGTTCTTTTAGCAGGCTTATTCCTTGAACAGGTATTTTGAAAGACACATTGTACGTGTCTAAAAAGAAACTGTGGAGTTGAAGCTCTAGATAAAATTTAAGACTGAGTATATATAAAGAAAAAGATTGTTAAAATGTCAAGATAATGAAAAGTCAGAAAATAAATTATACCTATTATTAATTTTGAATTGTATTCAAACATAGAAATATGTAGTATAGACAAAAGCTGGTTACAGAGAGATAAAATTCAATTTTATACTAGGATAATTGTTTTATGTATTTTACATTTATTTGTAAGATCAGATAAAGGCTTCAATTTCTCAGTATAAACCCCAGTATGGTCCTGATGAATGCCAAGGTCAGTAAATGGAAACCCCTTCACTTGCAAAACACATTACTACTGGGGAAAATACCAAGTGAATAAAATGAAACTGGTAAGCACCATCTTTCATACTATGTATTATTTACTTGCATTATAATGTTAGAGCTTTGAGTGGGTTTGATTTTCAAAGGAGTGAATAGGAGTGAATACTCTCAGCATCTTCTGTATATTGTCTGTATCCAAATTCACATGTCTTTGTTAAGAAGAGATTAATACAAACCTTATTTGATGTCCGTGGGTGAAAATGGAACTGTTGCTGCAATAGTATTGAGAAATTAGATTGACCCTGTTCAAACAGGCTTGTGTGTGCTGGAGATGCAGGTGATGGGATCCCAGTGCTGTGTGGATGATAGAGTTCATGATGTAAGAATACGTTTGTGTAATAAATTATTTCCTATCATGAGCATCTTCTATCAGAAAGGCTTGTTTTGTCCATAATTGGATCATTGAGGAGAGGGAAATGTTTGTCTTGAGAAGGGGAATTTAGGTATTTGCTAGAACAGTAAAACGGATTCTAAGTCCTCACAGAGACTGTACACTGTTGATTATTTTTATTATTTGGAAGTGGCTCCAGTTCTGGTACCTCAGCTGACTGCCCGTGTCAGTCCAAACTAAAGGGGGAAACAACCTCTAGGTTTACCAGATTGCAAACTAAAATTTGACACAAAAAGCGTTACCAGACTTGACAGGTGTTTTGTCAAGCTGGACATTTTTCAGACATGTTGGCTTCCAAAACCTCTCTTGTTTAGATACCTTTATAGTACTGAACAGCGAGTTCTACAACTGCTGCTGGTTACAGATTGTTTTCTGGGCTTCTGTCAAAGAACCTGTATCACCGAGATCAGGCCATTGTTACCTGAGTTAAATCCTGTCAGAGAGCAGTGGCAGTGAGTAGTGACTTGGTGGCCCTAGAGTGCCGATCTAGTGTCACTGAACAGCTCTTCTAGGTAAACACTGGGATTACAAATGGTCTTCAGTAGTTGTAATTCATTTGTAAACTTGTAACTTGTTCTGATTTAGCAAAGGAAGAGTCACTGTGGTGGGATCACAATCTGATCTTTGGTTAGTCTTCAAGCTAAAGGGTTTTGCATACCGAATGGTTTAACAAGTATATTAGCTTCTAGTGTAACACTTGGTAAGGTTCTTCACAGCAGCTTTCATTTGCTGGGATGGTGGTCAGTTCTCTGAGGTAAACCTCTCTTGTGACTGGGCTTTCCATATGGCAAAGGTCAGTTGGACTGCAGAAAGTCATATATGGGAACAAATCTGCCTGCAAGAACAGGCTCATCTTCTGTTTTTTGATACAATGGGGTTTCTTTCAGGGTCATACCGAGGACCCAATCCACTTTTGTTTGTTCCACAACACCTCAACACTGTAAAAGAATGGAGCACCCATGAAGGATTCCTTTGTCCTAAATTTTATGGTTCAGAGTGCAATGGGATGTCTTAAGAGATTTATTTGGTTATCCTGGGATGTATAATCAACGAGTTAAAGATTTTTAAGTTAGTTTCTGCACTACAGTAGCATAAATGTAAGGTGATATACATGTGCCTGGGAGCAAACTTCAGCTTCTTGCTTTTTGGACTCATAATTTGATGGTGGCAAGAATAAACACAGTAGTGTGGGGTGTAACACTTTTTCTCACACTATACTGAAGGTGACTGCTGTGCAGGTGTACAAGGTAACTCTAATTAAGAGTTTCCCCTTGAAATGTAATTTTGTTCCTCCTCTTCACTATCCAGTGGTAGACTAATATTTGTCTCCAGAATGTTTTTCCAGGATCTGAAGTGGAATTACAGTATCTGAAGGTTACTAAATATTAGGCAAAAATTAGAATTCTCTTCATAGTTTAAAAGTATCTTTCATATTTCAAAACCCCTCCTGGATGTAAAATTCTTTGGGCAAACATCCTCTGTCTTGCACTTATTTTTAGGAATTTGTCTCTCAGCATATGCTGCTATCCTGCTGAAGTTCCTCTTCAGCTGCATCTCCTCAGTAGCTTGGTTTCTACTTGGTGTAATATATACTTTCATAGCTATTTTAAAAATGAAAAAGAAAAATGTTAAACCAGTACTCTATAATTTTCCAGTAATATAACCATTCAGTCCATTAGAGATATCAGGGAAATTAAGAATTTCTGAATTTAAGAAGCTGAATACCTGCAGCTCTTAAAAATCCCACATGTAATGCAAACAACTCAGTAATGGACCTCTTTTTTCTTTTGTAGCTATAATGCTGTGCAATAAAAAGTGCCACAGTTTAGAAGTACAGAAGTGTAATAGTGTAAATAGAAACATTTTTTTTTTAATTCTGGTTTCAAAGAAGTTCATAAAAGTTACCTATATTATCCAAAATGTTTTGAAACAAAACTTTATCACTTGATTTTTTAAAATTGTGATTGGTGCATGAATTTGGTAGTTGTAGGGTCTCTGGACTTCTCAAATGGCTTGACAAACAGGTTTTTAGGGAGGTGTCTGTTAATGGATGTCTGAGAGTCAGTGTGGATTGTTTGTTGTTTGGTTTTTTTTTCAACCTGTCCTGAAAGTGGAAAACTTTTAAAGTACTAAACTACATTTTCCTTAGCTTTGGCTTTTACCTTTTTTAACTGAGTGTTTCTCATAAAAGCAAATACAGTTATACCTCAGTAAAGTTCTGTATGATGAGTAAATTAAACTCAATTATCTTTTCAGGCAGAAACAACATACTGTAATGGAATGATAGAGTTGTTTCAGTTGGACGAGACCTCTGAGATCATCAAGTCCAACTGCCAACCTAACACCACCATGGGCATTAAACCATATCCCAAAGTGCCATGTCTACATGTTTTTTAAACACCCCCAGGACAGCCTATTCCAATGCCTGACCACTCTTTTAATAAAGAAATTTTTTCTAATATCAAATCGAAACCTCCCCTGGAGCAATTTGAGGCCATTTCCTCTTGTCCTATCACTTGAGACTGGTGAGAAGAGATCAACAGCCACCTCACTACAACCTCCTTTCAGGGGACTGTGGAGAGCAATGAGGTCTCCCCTCAGCCTCCTCCAGGCTAAACAATCCTGGTTCCCTCAGATGTTCCTTTTAAGACTTATTCTTCAGGCCCTTCAACAGCTTCATTG
>WBNM01001120.1:0-26417 GCA_013399055.1 Ramphastos sulfuratus | reverse complement strand
CTCTACAAGATTCACCTTAAACCATAGCCCTAAGCACCACATCCAAACCACCCTGAAACACATCCAGAGTGGGTGACTCCACCACCTCCCTGGGCAGCTCATTCTAGTGCTTGCTTTTCTTTTTTTTCCTCACATCTTTTCCATGCTTTCATTAAGCTTCCTCACTAAACTTCGGTGACTATTTCTCCACCACTGCCTTTTTTATATTTTAGCACTGAAAAGGGTCCAAGTTTAACCTCAGAGTGTTAAGTGCTTCCTTCACCTGGAAGGAAATCAATGGTACAGGCAGAAAGAGTTTTTATCTACTCCCCCACATCAAAATGCCTTTTTTTTTTATGTAATCTGCCCCTCTCTGGTGGTTTCACTCATGCCTGTTTCTCCATTAAAAGTTGGCTTCTGCTTTACTACTTTACCAATGGAGTGCACTTTGGAGATGATAAGGGTCACTTCTGCTTACTGTTCAGGTGAAGGTGTGTCTTTCATCTTCAGATCAGCTCTTAAGTATGTAATCTTCCCTGAGAGCTTGCCCACATTCAGTGATCTGCCTTTCCACTGCTTGTTCTCCCTTCCCTCTGCCTGGTAAAACGTGACTGCATTTCACAGAATCACAGAACATCCAGGCTGGAAAAGCCCCTCAGGATCAGCAAGTCCAACCTAGAACCCTACTCTACAAGATTTACTTTCAACCATAGCCCCAAGTAACACCCAAATCACCCTTAAACACATCCAGAGTGGGTGACTCCACCACCTCCCTGGGCAGCTCATTCCAGTCCCTGACCACTCTCTTTTTCCNCCATCCCCAGCTTCCTCAGTCGCTCCCCATAAGATTTATTCTCCAGGCCCTTCCCCAGCTTCGTTGCCCTCCTCTGGCCCTGCTCCAGCACCTCCACATCTCTCTTGTATTGCAGTGCCCAAAACTGAACACAACACTCAAGGTGAGGCCTCACCAAAGCCAAGTCCAAGGAGACAATCACCTCCCTACTCCTGCTGCCCACAGTATTTTTAATCCAAGCCAGGATGCCATTGGCCTTCTTGGCTGCCTGGGCACACTGCTGGCTCCTGTTCAGCTCCTGTCTATTGCAGCTCCCAGATGCCTTTCTGCCAGGCAGCTCTCCAGCCACACTGCCCCAACTCTTTGGTCATATCTCTCACGTTTTTCTAATAGAGACATTTTGATTTGATATCCACCAAGAGATGTGATATTGCCAGAAAGGAAAGTGACCTGAAATCATCCAAACTGTATGATTTCGTGGAAGAATTGTTGTGGTCAAAATCTTTAGGAGCAGGGAGATATCTGTAGCAGAGAGGTACTCAAGCTGTTTTTAAACCAGCTGGCTTAGGCACAGGAGGAACAGCATGAGGTGAGCTGTGCAGAGATGTGTGGTGCTGTGGTTTGAGCGCTTCTAAAGAGAGCTCAAGTAGCACCATAACGTGCCAGGGTTGCTTTTGTGACTGCAGTAGAGATACCAGCCTGTCACACAGCAAAAGGCTCCTCATCTCATCTCTGGTGGGGATCTCTGTCCTGGTATTCCTTAATTGAATTCTGGTCCTCTGGGTGAGAACTTGTGGAGGTATCCACAAAAGATGGGCTTCAGGAAATTTAGGAAAGAAGACAGAAAAGGGTGATCTNAGCATGGCCAGCAGGGCAAGGGAGGGGATTGTGCCCCTTTGCTCTGCTCTCATCAGACCCCACCTGGAGTGCTGTGTACAGTGTTGGAGCCCCCAGCACAAGAAGGACATTGAACTGTTTGAGCCAGTCCAGAGGAGGCCACAAAGATGCTCAGAGGGCTGCAGGAGCTCTGCTATGAGGACAGGTTGAGTGAGTTGGGGCTCTTCAGCCTGGAGAAGAGAAGGCTTCCAGGAGACCTTGGAGTGGCCTTCCAGTATCTGAAGGGTGCTACAGGAAGGTTGGGCAGGTCTTGTAATGACAGGATGAAGAGTAATGGGTATAAACTAGCAGACGGGAGATTTGAACTGGGTGTTAGGAAGAAGTTCTTTGCAGTGAGGGTGGTGAAACATTGGCACAGGCTGCCCAGGGAGGTTGTGGCTGCTCCCTCCCTGGAGGTGTTCAAGGCCAGGTTGGATGAGGCCTTGAGCGACCTGTGCTAGTGGGAGGTGTCCCTGCCTGTGGTGGGGGGTTGGAACTGGATGATCTTTGAGGTCCCTTCCAACCTTACCGTTCTATGATTCTATGATCTACCACTATGTGACCATGAGACTCTTGTCTGAGCTGTCCTCCACTACTCTTTTAGGAACAGCTAGTGATGGGAGCTATCAGGATGGCATCTCCACCCACCCACCCCGACAGTTTGCACTACCTGGTGATTATAGCTATGAGACAGAGGCCTTTGGCCTTTCTGCTGTAAGTATTGGGGTATCACTTACTTTTCGGGCAGGGAGCTAATTGGCGGGTAGCTAATGCCATCAAGCACTGGGATGTATTTATATTTTTAACTACATGTAAGTGATTATCAACATTATAAATAATTACAGTCTGCCTCCCAGCCCCTCTGCTCCATTCCACCCTGCTAATTGCAATGCTTAGATCTCAATGAGCTCATTATGTTTTGTCGATATTCAGCTCTTTGGCTGGCGCACTTCGTAGGGACCGGGGGAGCGCAAATGGGAGCCGAGGATTGAAAATGCCAAGCTCCTAGGGACTTGAGTTAGCCATCAGCGCCGCTTCATCTCTATGCACAACGTATTCACCGCTCCACCTTCACTAATAAATTATAGATCCCTCAAAGGGAGGCTCTGCCAAGGGATGGGCAATCGCCTTACTCATAGGGGAACCTGTTCTGCGCAGTATTGAGCATCTTTGACATCTGCTCCTCGCAGGATTGGATCCCTCCTGCCCTTCCCCTCCACCCCTTCTCTTCCACTCCTTTTGGGAAGCATTAACCTTTTCAACGTGATGTATGCGAAAGGGCGACAGTCAGCAGTGGCAGTTCCTAATGGATTCTGTTTGTTTGGTTGGTTGTTTGTCTAAACTGCCTGCAATGCTGTCCAGACCTCTTGGAAAAGCAAGCCAGAGTGCAACCAATATTTTAATTAGCAGGAAAAGGCAGAAAGGCTTTTAAAGAAGAACAGTGTTTGAATTCGAGGGCAGAAGAGTTGGGATTCAGCCCAACTGAAGAGCATAGTGTATAGGTCCTTTAAGGAGGGGCTGAATTTTCAGTCACAGGCCATAGTGATGAGTGGTGAGATGATTATGGTGGTTGTTTGGGACTTGTAGGCTATAAAGGGGTGAATTTGTGCCCCTTAATCCTGGCAGCTCAAAAAGAGCACAGACTCTTCATAACTGCCTTGCCACAGGCTGAGATGAATCCCAGTGGGCAGTGCTACTGTACAAGATCTAAACCTAAGGAACTAAGTTACAGAGGCATCCCTTTCCCACCTTTCTGTCTTCAAACAGGTTCAGTTCTAATTTCTGCTCTCCTGATAGCTCTTTCCCTAATTCTGTATATAATTCTGTATAAAACAAGGATGCTGCAGCCTCCCTGGGAGATAATTTTTTAGACTTATCTCTTGAAAGCTTCCCTCAAAATCCAATCTCAATATATTTTATTGTAAAGTAAGGCCATTGTTTCTTGCCCCATCACATGCAGAAAAGTTTATCCTGTTCTACGACATCCTTTATTTATTTGTACAGTCTCTTTTCACACTATTCTGTGGTCCAGAGTCCACAAATCTTTTCAGACTTTCCTTCTCAGGCTTTCTGGACTTCTGACCATCATTTCCAAAGCCTTTAATGTCCCCAGACAATCTAAAATTAGACCAACTTCAAGAGTGGCAATCTAAGCTCGGCTTTTTGACTCTGCAGCCAAACATTGCTTCTTGCAAAAGCCTGGGACACAGCTGGGAGCTTGGCCATCTGGCTTTGCAGTGACCAGAGATGGTTGCTCAGTGAAGAGAGTTACTCAGTCTCAGCCCTTTGCATCAAGGTTGACAAGCTGCAGCAAACATCCTTTGGCAACCACAGGCAAATATTCCCTGGTGATCCAACGTGAACATCAGTGTTGATCTGAGAAGGAGCTCTCTCCAGGTGATGCAGATGTTGGTGCTGCTCTGATCAGTAAGAATTCTCTAGGATGATACTTGTGAGCAGACACCATTCCTGGAATTATTTCCTGTTAGTAATGTGGACACAGAGGCAGGCAACACAAGCAGACAGTGAGACTGTGCCAATAGCCAAAAAGCCTCAAAAATATGAAGGTTTAATAGGAAGGGGAAAACAAAAAAAAAAAAAGCTTAACAAAACCAAACCAAAACAAAAAACCAAAACAAAACAAAAAACCAAACCAGCCACAAACAAACCCACAAAGCCCCAAACAAACAGATTTCTGTGCCAGTTATCTTTATCCATTAGGACAGTTATTAAGTTTGGCCTCTCACTTTGCTGCACAGGCACTGTGCCAGAATAAGGAGCACTGCAGTAGGCAGGTCTCACCCTGCTACAAGGAGAGTTTGAAGGGGAAGTGATTTTTATAGTCATAAGTGACACTCACGACTCTGGAAAATGTAGAGATGTGAAGTTGTTGCTTAGGTTTCTCGTGAAGACCAGAGGCTGCTGTTTGAATTATGGTCCACAAGCACATTGTTATGAAAGCCTTTTTCACCAGGGAATGCAGTGACTCTAAAGCTGGACCACTAATTAATGCTGAATACCCTTGCAAGCACTTGCTTTGAGATGGTCCTTTTACAAACCAAGGGCCACCCCTGCCATCATGGCAGCACATTGTGCAGTGCTGTACTTCCAGCCACTCCAGGAAAGTTGGCTGTCATTTCAATGAGAGAGGCTGCTGGATGTGAAGTCTGGCAATGGTTTATTCCCACTCCATCAGAGCAGTGAGGGAATGAGACAGGCAGTGGAGAAGGGGACAGCTGCAGACCTTTCCAGCACCTTTATCCAGACGCAGATCTGCTGTTGCCAGCAGTCCTTCCCCAGGGATGGGGATGCAGAAACACAAACTAGCTTGAGTGAGTAGCTTTTTCAGCAAGAGCTTTGTGACAGCAGTCAGAGGAGTGTTATTTGTGGCAGAGACTATATATAACTATATTTGTGTGTGCATAGATTAAATATATATATGTATATATGTGCAGTGCCTTATCACTGCATTCCAGCTTGAATTTAAAACACAAAGGAAAAAATCAAAGGTTTTAGAAAAAACTAAATTTAGATGGGAATGGGAATTATAACAGCAAAGAGGCAATTAATTGGGAGGGGGGTGTGTGGAGATTACAGCAATATTTTACTTTCTCCTTACAAAGAGAAAAACAGCATTAGTTTCTCTACCTACTAGTACCAGCTCTAATTCTCTTCCTCCCATTCACCAACACCACTCTGGAGTGACCACCCACAGATGAGATGTGTTCAGCTGATGTGAAGAGAGCTTTGGCCCAGCTCTTCTGTGCCCCAACTTTGGGGAGGGAATCCCCTCACAGCAGATAGTCTGAGCTAAAGTGTGACAATGACATCTGAGTCAGAAATGTAGGTAGAACTGAGGTCTTGGCATTCGTGAGAGGATGTCCATTCTGTTTCACTTTGCTCTACACCCTTTAGAGCCAATCCCAAGCAAAGCACCCAAAGACACCTTCATCACCAATTCCTCTCTCCTGCTGGATCCACTCTGCCACCACAGCACAGCCTGGTCATACTTCCTGTGCTGGGGGCTCCCTCTGGTCCTTGCAGAGAGGGTAAGCTCCCTCTCTCTGGTTTGGCTAGATGTAGTTCCCATTGCAAAACTAACCCTCAGATCTTTATTGTGCTCCAATAGCTCTGGTAATATGCCACTCCCAGCAGAGCTTTCTGTTGCCTGCAGCCTACACCACAGCTTCTTATTCTGGATCAATACTTGCAGATACTAGAGATAAGTCAGGGAGAGAAATACATTAACGTAGCCAAAGAAACAAAGATAATGATATTTTTTTCTTCCTTTTTTCCCCTCCCCTTCTTCTACCACAGGGGAAAAAAAGACAACCAAAAAAACTTTTGTCTTTCCCCACCTCCTCCACCCTCATTTCTATGATCTGCACTTAGCAGGGATCCAGACTCTTGAATTATTTCCTGCTTTTCAATAAAGCCTTAAATCTTTTTTTTTTAAAACTGCTTATTTTAATTGAAAAATTTCAATCAATTTGCCCCTTCTTTACCCTCTTGCCTTCCTCCCTTCCCCCCCAGCAGGCCCATTTGCAGTAAATAATCCGTAGCCAGACGTTCTGCTCTAAAGAAATAAATAACTCTGAATTTGCTGAATCCTGCCTGATCTCCCAGCTTTAAATCACTGCACTTTGTACTGAGCTCAGCCAAAATGTTGAACACGCTGAAGCATAACTATTACTTGGAGACTGCAAGTGATTTTTAAAGGCACAGCCTCTGAGGCTCTGGTCCTATTTCCTCCCAGGACAATCTGAGGAAGGATCTGAGCCAATTTCTGAGGATGAGTTGTCTCTTCCCTTCATTTTCCCCGCTGCAAATGCAGATGTTGCCTTATTTTGAAGAGTCCTATCAAAGACTGGCTGAAGGCAGGAGAAATGCAGTGGCTCCTTGAGCACATCTTTAAGAGGCATCTTGATTGAAACCATCTAATAACCACTAGACTGAGCCCTTCTTCAAATGGATGATCTCGGGTAGGTCCCAGGAGGTCCTCTGCATCAGCTCAGACACTGGAGATCAAGTGCCTGTGCTCCCCGTTTGGACACAGAAGAGCTTGGGGCATCCCAGCTAGGGGAGAAAGGTCCCCAAAAACCATTGCAAGTCTTGCAATTGCTACCAGCATTCTGAAATTCTCTGTATCTTTTTGCTGTTAAAAAACTCTTGTGCTGTTTTGAGGCTGATTGGAATATTTTTAATGAAAATAATTAGATGATAGTCTGTGAAAAGCAAACAATGGTGATGTCTGCTTCACTCATAGGCTTGCTGACATGTCTAAGAACAAGGACACAAACATAGATAACACATACAGAGAGTCTCTTGGTCTCTCTGCTAACTTGACTAACCTCTCTGCTTCTAAACCCCCTGGCCCATCCTCTACAAGTTAAAGGTAATACAGAAACACAACTCCCCTTCCCAGAAATCAGAGTCCCCAGGAGGGGCTCCCAACCACCCTTCCACCTTCTTTCCACCCCTCTGCCTTACCCCAGGGTCTGCCTTACGTGCAAGGTGAGTTTGGAGGATGGGCCCAGGGGGATTAGAAGCAGAGGGGTTAGTTAGGTTAGCAGAGAGGCCAAGACCAAACCTGCAGTGAGAGAAACTGAGAGACTCTGTGTGTGTGTTATCTATGTTTGTGTGCTTGTTCTTATACATCTCAGCAAGCCTATGACTGAAGCAGACATCACCATTGTTTGCTTTTCACGGCCTATAATTATTCTCATTAAAAATATTCCAATCAGCCTCAAAACAGCACAACTGTAAAAGCTGCATGCAAGATTATCTCACAAGGGAATAGAATCCTCATATTTCTTAATTCCTCATATGTCTCCTTTAATGATATTTCTTAATTTCTTCTGTTTAAGATGGCTCCTGTCAAAGCTATTGACTATGCCCTGCCTGAAAATGGAAGCTGCACCTGAAAAGGCAAAATGCAGCTTGCAATAGACTATACTGATGCCTCATTAGAGAATCATAGAATGGTAGGGTTGGAAGGGACCTCAAGGATCATCTAGTTCCAACCCCCTGCCATAGACAGGGACACCTCCCACTAGTACAGGTCACTCAAGGCCTCGTCCAACCTGGCCTTGAACACCTCCAGGGAGGGGACTTACATATTATGACTTACATAATTCATGATGATCCTTGAGTTCCCTTCCAACCTTACCATTCTATGATTCTATGAGCTTCCAACACTTTAGAGATGGAAAGATGGTTTATCCACACTTTGGTGTGTTGAAACACTCTTTCTACCATTTATCTTGGAACTGATTTTGTTTGGGTGCTGGTTGAACGTTACGCACAAAGCCAGGAGTTGAATGCCTAATGGCAACTACCAGACACAGGACAAAATGGGTATCAGGATGCTTCAGGGCTGAGAAGTGAGGGACTAAGAGGATCCCCCAGAAGTTCAGCTCATGATTTTCCAGTGTATTTTTTGGGGGGTGTTAAGTAGAATTAGAAAATGTTGCACTACTTTCTCCTTTCTGGAGTACTGTGTACAGTTCTGGAGCCCTCAGCACAGGAAGGACATGGAAGTGTTGGAGCGGGTCCAGAGGAGGCCACGAAGATGCTCAGAGGGCTGCAGCAGCTCTGCTCTGAGGACAGGTTGAGAGAGTTGGGGTTCTGCAGCCTGGAGAAGAGAAGGCTTCCAGGAGATCTTAGAGTAGCCTTCCGGTATCTGAAGGGGGCTACAGAAATACTGGGAAGAGACTATTGACAAGGTCTTGCAATGACAGGACAAGGGGCAAGGGGTTTGAACTGGCAGAGGGGAGATTTAGACTGGATGTTAGGAGGAAGTTCTTTGCAGTGAGGGTGGTGAGACACTGGCACAGGTTGCCCAGGGAGGTTGTGGCTGCTCCCTCCCTGGAGGTGTTCAAGGCCAGGTTGGACGAGGCCTTGAGTGACCTGTGCTAGTGGGAGGTGTCCCTGCCTATGGCAGGGGGTTGGAACTAGATGATCCTTGAGGTTCCTTCCAACCTTACCATTCTATGATTCTTTCTGGTTATGCTGAGAGCAAACACTGTTAAGACTTGAATTTTTACTCTGCTTTCCCCCTTGTGCATTTGAGAACATTCATCAGTGATGGGAGAAGATTGCAAATGCTGGATTTTCACTTAGAAATGTCTTCCCCTCTTCTCATCTCTTTTTGATATATCAGAGAGAATCAGCTCTGTAATTTTCATTGACTGTGTAAAGAGCTGAGCTCAGCTAATCCACAAGGACTCCTTCCCAGATTTGGCAAGTGACCAGAATTAAACAATAGCAAAGATCAGAAAACTTAACATCAGAACAGACTCATCCCAGGGCTTTGCCAATACTCTAAATAAAGATGCATCAGACATTCATGTGAGATCAGGAAATGCAGGCCAAAATTAATGCTGCCACAATTTTACAGAAGCTGTTAACAAGGTTTTAATTACATCATTTTAAAAGTACACCAATATAGAGAGCAACACTGATACAGTGTTTTCATTGTTTGAAATACACTGGTGCTGAAATTCACCCTTTCTGGGTTTTTCTTCTTCAGCTGTGAGCTTGGTTCTGACCTCTGTCCCTTAAATAACCTCTTCAGAAGTCAGTGCTGCCAAGATAAACCATATTTCTTTGGTTGTTTTATAGTTCAGGCCAGATTCCCATTTACAGGAGGGTCCATTTCCAGCTCCCATTGGTGTACATGGACTGTGAGATGGACAAAATGTAACTTACACAGAGTTATGTGAAGATGGCAATAGGATAATGGAGCAGCAGTCAGAGGTGGCCCTCCAAAACCATGCTCGTAGTGCTGGTAAGTGGTGCGTGGATTCAGAGGTAAAAATGGGCAGTGGTCCTGTTGTGTTTCCAGTGCTACTTTGGCAGTGGCTGAAACATCTTGCTCCTCTTTGTTTCTGTGCTTGCTCTGGACAACTTGATTTTTCTGCACTGTCTCAAACTCACAGCATCACAGGATGTTAGGGGTCAGAAGAGACCCAAAGAGATCACTGAGTCTAACACCCCTGCCAGAGCAGTACCATACAAACTAGCTCAAGTCACATCCAGACAGGCCTTGAAAGTCTCCAGAGGAGACTCCACAACCTCTCTGGGCAGCCTGTGCCAGTGCTCTGGGACCCTTGCAGTAAAAAAGTTCCCCCTTGTGTTGAGGTGGAACCTCCTGTGCTGCAGCTTCCATCCGTTGTTCCTTGTCCTATCCCAGGAAGCGAGTGTTAAGTGTTCCCTTTTCATGTGGTAGCAGCTCTGCAGCTCACTGCTGGATGGAAGTTTTCAGCAGCAGCAAAATGTGTTCAGTTTGGTGCCTTCTTCATGAGTGCCAGCATGTTGCAGAGGAGGAGCTGGGGTAAAAATGTGCCCCACCACACTCCTCTCTGCTCCGCTTCAGTCTCTGCTGCCCTTCAATGGCAGCAACCTGGCAGGGTCAGGCATGCTTGGCTTTATCCTGGCACTACCTCTGTGCAGAACCTTCACTTTATTGCTGTGCTGTTTATTGTTTAAGGCTATTGTTTATTGTTTAAGGCTAACTGGAATATTTTAACAGAGAGAATTATATTATAGGCTGTGAAAAGGAAACAGTGGTGATGTCTACTTCACTCATAGGCTTGCTGAGATGAATAAAACTAAGAACATAAACATTAGATAAGACAGTTGGTGTCTCTGGGGCACAGCGTCTCAGGCTGTCTAGCTTCTGGCTTCTCTGTGCTGAGTAACCTCACTAACCACTTTTCTTCTAATCCTCCCTGGCCGATCCTCAGGAATTCTCCTTGTGCATAAGGCAAACCTTGGGGTAAGGTATAGGGGTGGGGAGAAGGTGGAAGGGTGGTTGGGAGCCCCTCCTGGGGTCTCTGATTTCTGGGAGGGGAGTTGTGTTTCTGTATTACCTTTACCTTGTATATTTCTGTAAATATTCCTGTCTGTTGTGTATATCTCTGCTTGTATATTGTGCTAAGCTGTAAATAGAGCTTCAGTCCTTAACTTCCAGCCAGCTGAGTTCTACTCTGGGTCATTTTACAAAGTGTGGGGGGCAGGGAACTCCCAAACCATCACAATTGCCTTTTTGTCTCTGTCTCAAGATCCTTCTATTCCCTGTGTCCAGGTGTTTGCTGGGGTTTGCCTCCTTCAGTGTAGCTCATGAGAAGGACAGAAGCTATAGCTCACATTGTGTTTCCCATGAACTGATTTCAGAGTGGTGCTTGTGCCACGGTGCCTCTGGAAGAGATAAAGCAGTGCTCTCCAAGATACCAATTCTCCCACCTCCCCTTTCAGAGGGGAGAAAATTATAGGCCTCTGATTACTCACAGAGAAGAGCACACAACTTCCATCTTTGTAATTTCTTCCACCACAATCAAGCATTTCACAAAAGGTCTGAAAGCCTGAAGTAGTTGGCCAGGGATCTTTCCACACAGTTCCTTCCCTGATAACACACAAGAGAGATGAAAATGAAGACTCATCATTGCTGTTACATTTCATTTCCAAAAGCATCTGTCCCATCTGGGATCAGGAACTGAGGCTGTTGGGAATGCAAATCCCCTCTGTAGGGAAAGCTCCTTTGCTATTTCCAGAGCTGGCTGCGTTCAGGGCATGTAGAGATTTTAAGACTGGATAGTCTGGTTGCTTGCCTTGCCCAGTATCATGACAGGATGTCTCACCAGCAATTCCCATATTGAGTCAGGTTCTTACACTGGAGCTATGAAAAGCCCCATTCTCCTTGGAAGTGGCATGGGAAAGTGTGCCCATATGGACCTCACAGCCCTGCAAAGCCAACAGTCTGTGAAGTGCTTACCTAGCTGGGTCCTGCTCTCTGGAAAGCCAGTAGGAAGGGCAGGGTAATTCTTATCTCCTTGCCTTACTTCCTTTTAGAAGCTTCCTCCTGTGATAGTGACTTTGAAATCATAGAATCAGTAGGGAAGGGACCACGACTTTGAAATCATAGAATCAGTAGGGAAGGGACCACAAAGATCATCTAGTTCCAACCCCCCTGCCACGGACAGGGACACCTCACATTAGATCAGGCTGGCCAGAGCCTCATCCAGCCTGGCCTTAAACACTTCCAGGGATGGAGCTTCCACCGCCTCCCTGGGTAACCCCTTCCAGAGTCTCACCACCCTCATGGTGAAGATATAACCAGATATAGTAGATGTTGTGCATCTTGTTCCCCTGGAGTGGCAGCCTGAGGGAAGGATGCATCATCAGTGCCCAGACTTTGACCATGTTAAATGCTGGTGAAAAGCCACAGCATAGCCCCTCAGCCCCCTCCCACTGCCATGTCTCTGCATTGCCCCAGTTACACTTTGCTTGAAGTGGGCTCCCCCAATTTAATGCAGTAGGGGCAGCATCTCTTATTTATCAGAAAATAGTGTTCAGCCCTGTGAAACAAAGCAAGTAACTGGTGAAAACAGCTCTGCTCAAAGAGAGGACTAGTTCTGGGGAGGCTGGGGTGGTGGTTTAATGCCATGTAATGCCATTTTCCATTAGAGCTCTCGTTTGAGTCAGGAAGGGTTTGATCCATTGATGGGAGCTGTTATAAACAGACAAGAAAACCTCATCCATATCTCTCCCGAGACTGTATGAAGCTGACAGTGTGTGAGCTGACCACAGTCATCTGGGACTCTTCCCACACAGAATAACCTCTTTTCATAAATAACAGGATTGTTGTTGTGGTGGTGGACTGAGATTTGCTGTAGAATTCAGCTTTGTCGAACAAAGAGCTGCTCTTGGTTTTTAATTTGAGCTGTTAAAAAGATCCATCTTTCTCTTTGTGTCTCAATTTCCTTCCCCCCTCCCTCCCCTAGTCTTTTTGGTTTTGTTTTTGTGGGCTTTTTTCCTTCCCCTCTGTCTGTCTTCAGGATAACTTAAAGCTGTTTGTCTGAAACAAAAGACTCGCACGGGTCCGGTCAGTGGTGCCTCTGGATTGAACGGTCACAATTTCAAATCCTGTTTAGGACTAAACTTGGACAAATTCCATAAGTTAATAACCCAGTGCAGTGTTTCAAATTGATGGAGGTGCTGTCCTTTAGATGAGACATAAAACCAGAGATCCAATCTGCTTGGCAGAGACCCCACAGGACTTATCAAAGATGAGTGGGGGCTGCTAACCGGTTTGCCCTTGTCAAATCCTTACCACCACCACAGCTTCTCTTTCTGTTCCACAGCAGTGACACAGGACCTTATGAAAATGAGATGGTGAACTTGAAGGAGCCATCTTCTTTCTAATTATTTAAAGCAGTCTGCAGTGTCTGGCAAAAAGGGGGAAAGAGAGATAATCCACTCAGTTGAAAGCAGAATGACCCTGAATTTCAAAAAGCAAAACAAAAGCGAGCGAATGGTGCCACCATGCTCTGCAGCAGTGACATTATTAAATGATCAGTGAGCTATTAAAGCAGCAACATTTAGTACCTCCCCTAATGACTTGTACTGCTAACTGGTTTCCAAATTGAGATTTTTATTGCCTCCATGCACAGATAGAACAAGGCTGTGTCTGTGCTTCTAGAGGCTCCAGATTAAGCAGGCTGCTCACAATAGGATCGATGAATCTTCTCAGTTGAAAATTAGTAACAGCTTATGAGATTCCCCACTCCTCTGTCCTCTCCTTTATTTCCTTTCTTTCAACCAAGGCTGAAAGCTTTGGGGTCTGAGGCATGGTAGGGATCATAAATGTGGGGGATTTTGCAGAGAGCCTGGTATGATTCTTGAACTTCCTAACATCTGTGAAATTTGGCAGAGTTAACAGATGATGCTGAAACCTCCCCAAACCAGGGCATGCCATTCAGACTGAATGCTGTGAGAATGGCATTTGCAGGAGGGGGCTTGGGCACACTCATTTCCTCTTCTAAGTAGAAATATGGAGCATGGGAAATGAGACTATGGAGAAGGAAGGGAGAGGAAAGGGAATTGCAAATTCCAGCAAAGGTGAAGATTCACCCAGATGTTTCCACTGTGAGTCTCCCAAATGGATTTCTACTGTCTCATGCAAGCTGAGCACCTGTGATGGGAATAGCTGGGAAATGGCCTTCTATCAAGTGCAGATCAAGCTAGGTAGGGAGTTCCAGTGGGAAAAAAAAAGCACAGGATGTGTGATTGCAGAAATGAAGCTGCTGAAAAAAACCCAAACCAACCAACCACCCACCCAGCAAAAGTGAGTTCTGGCTGTAGCTGCAGTTATTGATGTGCTCACGATGGATTTTAGCACAAAGCAGACTCTGTGTCTTCTGTGCACCTGAAAGAAATGCAAATCTTACTGCTTTGATTTGTTTTTTTTCTCCACCAGTTCTGCACATACGTGCTGCCTGCACTTGCTGAGTGAGCCCAGCCATTCCTCGGCCAGGCTAGGCAGTCACAGGGAGAGACTCTTGTTGCTGTTCCTGGTTTTATCTATCAGGTGCCTGATTTGCATGACAGAAAGCCTTCATCCTTTGCAGAGACAGCAGGCAGAGCAGGGTGGGTAGGATGGCTCGAGACACTCATAGCAGAACATGCACATTTTTTAATACCATGCTGATTTGAGTCTCTTTCCATCAATGCTGACTGCAAATTCTTCTTATTTTGTGNCCTCACCAGAGCTGAGTCCAAGGGGACAATCACCTCCCTACTTCTGCTGGCCACAGCATTTTTAATCCAAGTCAGGATGCCATTGGCCTTCTTGGCTGCCTGGGCATACTGCTGGCTCCTATTCAGCTCCTGTCTATTACAACCCCCAGATCCCTTTCTGCCAGCAGCTCTCCAGCCACACTGCCCCCAGGCTTTAGCATTGTTTGGGTTTGTTGTGACCCAAGTGCAGGACCTGGCATTTGGCCTTGCTGAAACTCATCCCATTAATGTCTACTGGTCTAGCCCATCCAAGTCCCTCTGAAGAGCCTCTCCACCCTCATTCAAATCAACACTGCCACCTAACTTGGTATGATCTGTCCATGCTCTGCAAAATGCTTTTACTTTTCCCAGTCACCCTAGGAAACAGGAGGTGTGTATGGACTGCAAAGCATGTTAAGAGCCATAGGAAAAATGGGGTGAAATGGCTTTAGAAGGCACTTCTATCTTTCCTTTTCTGAGCTTCATGAAGGACACAACCTAAACCATTCCTTTCTGCTCTGGGTTTAATTTAATTCTTGCAGACCTTTGGTCTGGAGAATTCTAGATGTGCTAAGGCAGGTTGTTGCAGTGGTTAACTGTCCTTACCTTTCAAAAGCTGTTCCTCAGACATAAGCTCAGCACCCAGACTGGATTCTTGCAAGTCAGGGTTAAGGCAGAGTCATAAGGCATCATGCAGGAGCTTATGCAGCCTCTTCCTTGGCTGCACTCACTCTCATCTACAAGCTTCCTCCCCCAAGACAGCAAATCAGGTGTTTCCCACTGAGCAAACAAGCAATCTAGAGAGACAAAGAAAAGGGCAGCAGGGCCACTTCTAGCAGAGAAGCCTTCCAAGATTGGCACTGACAAAAAGTCCTCGAGACTTTACTGAGTCCAATTACCACTTTATGTCTTTAAAGTGCCGAGTAAATGAAAGAAACTACAAGATCAAGCCATGTTAGTCTTCTCAATCCCTTAAATGCTTGACAGCCCTTTCCCCTTCTTTCTTGCTTTCTCAGACTACTTTGAACTCTTAAGCTTTGCCACTGCTCCTGAGTTCACATCCGCAGAAACCAAACTACTCCCAGCCGTCCCCAAATTCCAGTAACAACGGCAAAACACTTTCAAAGCAACACTGCCCTCCCTTGAATTGACAAACTTTCAGCTGTCTCCAACTTTCTGAACTTGCACTCACGTACAGTTAGCCTCATTTGTCAGCGCTGGCAGGCTGCAGGGAGGCTTACTGGGTACTGCAGCAGCCATGGAGCAGCCGGTGCTGTTTCACACAACCAACTATCCCTGTCCACACAGACAACAGCCGTGAACACCAGCTGCTCAGCCTGTGCTGGACTGTTGGGCAGAAGA
This sequence comes from Ramphastos sulfuratus, assembly GCA_013399055.1. Classification (NCBI taxonomy): domain Eukaryota; kingdom Metazoa; phylum Chordata; class Aves; order Piciformes; family Ramphastidae; genus Ramphastos; species Ramphastos sulfuratus. The sequence goes on along the minus strand of WBNM01001120.1, from coordinate 10,849 downwards.
ATATAGATACCTGCAGCACAGATGGTATTAGGATCACAATGAGCATATCAGGATAGACCTGAAATAGCAGGGATAGATCTGTGTAACCGTTCCCGTGCACAGCAGTGGCAGCTGGAAAAGTGGGAGCAGATCACTGGAGAGAAAAGCAGTGTCAGGGGCCATTCATTTTTCTGGCCATTCTTTTTGCCCACAGAGGACACAAACAGGCTCTTCACCTTCCTGAGCAACCTGTAACATCAGCAGCTCACCCTACTATGTCCCTTAGGGGGTGAAGGACTTCAAGAAAGTCTCAAGGCAGCAATACGGTGCCAGTATCATAGATGTTACTGCCTTGAATGCCTCTTGAATTGTGCAGACACAGCAAAGCAAATGGTTTATTCCCCTCCTTCCATTGCTGCTCTATAGAAAGGTCATCAATGATCTCATCAATGCTTATAAATATGTAAAGGTGAGTGCCAGGAGGCTGGAGCCAGGCTCTGCTGGGTGATGCCTGATGACAGGATAAGGGGCAATGGGTGGAAGTGAGGCACAGGAAATTTCACTTAAACATGAGGAGGAATTTTTTTCCCTGTGAAGGTGGCAGAACACTGGAGCAGGCTGCCCAGGGCAGGTTGTGGAGTCTCTCTCTCTGGAGATATTCAAAACGCACCTGGAGGTGTTCCTGTATGACCTTTCACCTTGACACCCATCCCTCAGATATTTATAGATGTTGATATGATTCCCTTTCAGCCTTTGTGATCTGGTATAGGTGATCCTGCTCTGTCAGGGCAGGGGCAAGATGGACTGGATGACCTTTCAAGGTCCTTTCCAGCCCCTAACATTCTCTGATTCTGTGATTCTCAGACACAAGAACTGAGCTTGACTGCAATGCTAGCAGAGCTGGTGGCTGGCTTTTTGCAGAACTAATGGTAAAGACTGAATCACATCAATTAGACCTCCCTTTTAAATAAATAAATAAGTAAATGCTAAACAGAGATCTCTCAGTGATGCCTGAACCTGATGTCTCATGCTCGCTTTTTTTACATATCTAATGTAAGTGGGTGGGTAATAAAAGCTTCATTTAGAAGCCAGCATCTTCACAGGCACTGCTGGAATCCTCTGGGACACTGCACTTCTAGAATTTTCCTGCAATGGAAATATCAGCAGATCAATATTGATAGAGCAGAATATGCACATATACAAACAAATCAACCCAGCAATAGTTTAGTTTCCTGGACCACTGGGTGCCAGGTGCAGAGGTGCATTTAGGGTCCTCAGGTTATGTACCCACTTCAGCTGCTGCATCAGCACTCCTGAAATGGCCATTATGATGACCATTTGTGGCAGTGCACTGGAGAGGTATGTGGTTATTGTATCATGGGTAGGCAGTAGTTCAGAACAGGCAAATAAAGAAGTCCTCAGCTCGTAAAACACAGCTGTGGAGTGTGACAGCAACTGCATTTCACCCGGTTGGGCATCACCCTGTAGACGACGAGCAGATGCTGCTCTGTAACAGGCAGACCTAGAGCTGTCATTGCACAGAAGCAGGAGATTCACTCTATGAACACGTCATCTAAGCTGTTGTATTTCAATATATTCACAGGTTATTCAGCCATTTTAGGCAGCTGAGTCTTCAGGAGGGTCTGGTTCCTGTTGCTGTGAGGTCCGTATGGAAGCTCTGGTATGGGCTTAGGGTTAACTGAAGGACAAACGGTAGCTAGGGAAAGGAGCCCCCAGAGTTACTGCTGACCTCTTTAAGGAAATCCACTGTCCTCCCAATTCAGTGCTAAAAATCACCATTTCAAGTCCTGGATGCAACACAGTCAAGGAGCAGTATATTCTGCCAGGACAGTGTGGGGGTCAGCACTACAGGTTCGGAGGGCTCCGGTTTTAATAGCAACCTTGAATTTGTACACTGGTCCATGGCTCACTCCTACCATAACATTGTTGACCTTGTTTCCTGGATACAAGTACAGAAACACTGCCTGTATCTAAGCAGTTTTAGGTCATTATTTTTCCTGAAGGTGGAAACTGGAAGGCCCCTTTTGTCTAGTGCTAATACATGACCACCACAGAGAGCTGCAACCAGGCACGGAGGAAAGAAATTGTTTCCTCCTGTTTGTGGGTTTGTGTAGCATCTGCCTGTGGAAACAAGCAGCAAGCAAACAAGATGACCCCCACTTGATCTGCTCTGAGTAAGTCACTTTACCTGAAAGCCTGAGCACTGTGGGATGGTAAATGTAAAACTTGCTCATGCATCAAATAGTAATAATTTACCTGTAGACTTTGCTTTTTTTATTGTTATTATTTTTAATTATTAAAAAAAAAAAAGGAAAAAAAGGGGGGGAAAGGGGAAAAAGAAAAAAAGGGGGCAAAAAGGGGAGGACAAGGGGGCAAAGGGGAAAAAAGAGGGAGGAGGGGAAGAAAAAAAAAGGAAAGGTAAAAAAAAGAAAGAAAAAAAAAGGAAAGGAAGAAAAAGGAAAGAAAAAAAAAAGGAAAGGGAAAAAAAAAAAAAAGGCTCCTTAATTAAAAACTCACAGATATGAAGCTTGGAAGAAATGTGGCCAGGACATTCTTGGATTACTACAGGCTGAATTCCTTGGTGGAGAGACCCCTGGCACCTACTCCTAAGACTCGGTAGGTCAGAGAGCAATTTCTCTTGCTTTAACAGTACTGCTTTTTTTTTAATGCCTTTCATGACTAAACCTGAGTGCTACTGCATTATGGCTTTATAATAAGCATGCTAGTCTGTCTGTGCTTGTTTTATTGACACTGCATTTGAATTAAAGCATTTTTGACCAGGAAAGATACCTGGTTTATGTCTGAAAAACAATATTCTGAGGATTTTGGAGATCACAGTATCACAGTATCACCAAGGTTGGAAGAGACCTCAAAGATCATCAAGTCCAACCCACTACCACAGACCTCAAGACTAGACCATGGCACCAAGTGCCACGTCCAAACGTGCCTTGAACACCTCCAGGGACGGTGACTCCACCACCTCCCTGGGCAGCCCATTCCAGTGGGGAATNTTGTTGAATGCCATCCCCTTGGACTCTGCCCATCTGTCCAGGCGCTCGAGGTCCCAATGTTGGTATCTTGCCTGAATTCAGTTTGCTGTACACCAGTCTCATACCAGTATCTTCATTTATCTTCTGAGAGTGAGAAGAGAATCAGATCCCCTTTATTTTCAAAAGTTTTCATTCTGGAAGTGATTTTTTTTTTTTTCAATGCTTCAGAAAACTACTGGCAAGCCTGTGCTAAAGGCAGGGTTCTCCATCTCCCTTTGGACCTGCTACAGAGCTGGCAGCCAGATGGCAGATTCCTCCTGCCAGTCCATCAGGGACCCTTTACCTGGGGATCACCTCTTGCCACAAGTTTCTTCTCTAATTTTACAACCAGTTCAGTGGATATTTGTCCAAAAGAAAGTGTGGGGATTTTTCTGGACAGGAAGTAAGGTGAGCAATGCACAAAGATGTGACCAGAGGGTTTGAAACATCAATCTGAATCCCCTGCAGTACTTCTGGCCCTCTCTGTCTGATGCTGGCCAACCGATGTCCTTTCACTGTCATTTTAGTTTGTGTGAGGAGGAGGAGGGGAGACACCACTGAACCATTTATTTAGAACTGTCATTCCTTGAATAAGCAAAGCTGTGGGCAAGGGAACAGCTGTAATGATTTGGGTTTCAACTCCTAATATCACAACCAAATAAAATTTACATTTTGCAGTCAAAAAGCCTATTCTAAGTTGTCTGAGAAGGCAGCTGACTGAGCCTTCAAACTCACTTCCTTTCCCTCCCCACTTTTTTCTCCCCTTAAAAAAGTAGTACTGTGGAATCAGTTGCTTGTTTGCAATGGAACACTTTCCTCCTGAAGATTTNCAGCCCTTTGATCATCTTCATAAGATGATGCAGAAGATGGATGTTACAAATATCAGACCATAGAGCAACTGTTGGAGTTCCTTCTGCAGCCCTTAAAATCCCTCTCAGTGCAGCCATTATGGCAGTTTCATATATATGTGGTCAGAGACAGCTTGACTGCATTAGGTGTTTAAATGCCCTGCTTTGAGTCCCTCTCCCTTTCTCTGTTCTTGATCTTGACACAACAGTTTAGGTTGGCTCAAGGAGGATTGTCAGCGTTGCAGTTCTGACTGCTCTTATCTGCAGAGACCTGCAGGGTTAGCAGAGAAAAGCATCCAGCATCTTCCTCTCCTCCGGAAATTGAATGTATTATTTCTCTCAGACTCCCAGGGGCCACAGCCTCCAAGGCTAAAAACCCACAACTATTACTGAACCTAATTACCACCTGACAGCAAAGTGCTTTTCCACAGCATCATTCAGTTACCTCATCAAAAGGAATGTTTGTTTGCTTTCTTCATTTTAAATTAAACAACCACTGGCAGTGGTAACTGAAGCATTTTAATCTCATCAAATATCCATGTCCATCTCTATAGAGACAGCCACACCAGCAGGGAAAGATACATATCTATAATCAGGTTGCACAGAGCAATTTTTTCTCATTCCTCCACCAGACTCTAAAGGGGTGACAGATCTTTTGTTTGGGGAGTGCTGCTGCACAGTAAAACCCTGAATGCAGCAAATGCTCAGCTCAAAGCCAACAGATGTTTAAGGAATAGGTTTTTAAAGATTCATGTTGTTAATTTGCTGATAGCTTTCAAACACCAGCTTTTTCCCTCTAAGCAGAAAAATGCCTTCTATTTGGAACCTGGGATTTGTTACCTGACATTTGATCAGAGCTTGTATGTGGATATATGTGGGTGTATCACAGAATCACAGAGTTAACCAGGTTGGGAAAGACCTCGAGGACCATCGAGTCCAACCTATCACCTGACACCTCCTAATTTAACTAAACCATGGCACTAAGTGCCTCATCCAGCCTGCTCTTAAACACCTCCAGGGATGGGGACTCCACCACCTCCCCAGGCAGCCCATTCCAATGCCAATCACTCATTCCATGAAGAACTTCTTCCTAACATCCAGCCTAAACCTGCCTTGGCACAGCTTAAGGCTGTGTCCTCTTATTCTGTCCCTGGCAGAAGAGCCCAACCCCACCTGGCTATAATCTCCCCTCAGGTAGCTGCAGAGAGCAATGAGGTCTGCCCTGAGCCTCCTCTTCTCCAGGCTGCACACGCCCAGCTCCCTCAGCCTCTCCTCACAGGGCTGTGATCCAGCCCCCTAACCAGCCTTGGTGCCCTTCTGTGGACATGTTCAAGCACCTCAACATCTTTCTTAAATTGAGGAGCTCAGAACTGGACACAGGACTCAAGGTGTGGCCTGACCAGTGCTGAGTACAGGGGCAGAAGGACTTCCCTGCTCCTGCTGGCCACACTGTTCCTGATCCAGGCCAGGATGCCATTGGCCTTCTTGGCCACCTGGGCACACTGCTGGCTCACGTTCAGTTGGATGTGGACCAGTACCCCCAGGTCCCTCTCTGCCTGGCTGCTCTCAAGCCACTCTGTCCCCAGCCTGTAGCACTGCATGGGGTTGTTGTAGCCAAAGTGCAGAACCTGGGACTTTGCTTTGTTACAACTTCTGGAACTGGACTGTGCCCATCTATCCAGCCTGTCCAGGTCCCTCTTCAGAGCCCTCCTGCCCTCTAACAGACCCACACTTGTTCCCAACTTGGTGTTATCTGCAAGCTTAATGATGGAGGACTCAATCCCCTCATCCAGGTCATCGGTGAAGATATTAAACAGGACTGAGTCCAGCATTGATGCCTGGGGCACACCACTAGTGACTGGCAGCCAACTGCATGTGGCACCATTCACCACCACTCTCTATACAATGTACATCAATGAACTGAAATTGTTGCTTGAAGCTGTCATGTTAACTGCAAACCTGTCCAAAAGAAGATCTTGCAAACTGCTGGGAAACAGAAAGGAGATGGCTGTGGCTTTAAATATGCCTTGGCTGGGCAATGGAACTAGGAGAGGATTGGAATATGTAAAATGATACTAAATATCTGTGTAATCAAGGCTAATTATATGGCATGGTTATTAGCTTGAAACAGGACATGTTGTGCCCACAGTTTATGAAAATATATTAAAACATTACCAGATTCCACAGACTCATTGAAAGAAAGCTGCAGAGTTAATAAACACATAAGGGAAAACTAATTGGCTGCTTTGTCCCAGCCTACTACAGGCAGAACAATTCCTGTCTGAGGGCATTAGCACAGCTAAAATAGAATCATAGAATCATAGAATGGTAAAGTTGGAAGGGACCTCAAGGATCATCTAGTTCCAACCCCCTGCCATAGGCAGGGACACCTCCCACTAGCACAGGTCACTCAAGGCCTCATCCAACCTGGCCTTGAACACCTCCAGGGAGGGAGCAGCCACAACCTCCCTGGGCAACCTGTGCCAGTGTCTCACCACCCTCACTGCAAACAACTTCCTCCTAACATCCAGTTTCAATCTCCCCTCTGCCAGTTCAAACCCATTGCCCCTTGTCCTGTCATTGCAAGACCTTGTCAATAGTCCCTCCCCAGCCTTCCTGTAGCCCCCTTCAGATCCTGGAAGGCTACTCTAAGGTCTCCTGGAAGCCTTCTCTTCTCCAGGCTGCAGAGCCCCAACTCTCTCAGCCTGTCCTCACAGCAGAGCTGCTGCAGCCCTCTCAGCATCTTGGTGGCCTCCTCTGGACCGGCTCCAACACTTCCATGTCCTTCCTGTGCTGGGAGCTCCAGAACTGCACACAGGACTCCAGATGGGGTCTGAGGAGAGCAGAGTAAAGGGGCAGAATCCCCTCCCTTGCCCTTGCCCTTGCCCTTGCTCCCCTGCCCTGCTGGCCACGCTTCTCTTGCTGCAGCCCAGGACTCAGTTGCTGTCTGGGCTGCATGTGCACACTGCAGGCTCATGTTGAGCTTTTCATGTGTTGTAAAGATAGCCCTGGAAATAGAACCAACCTGCAACGCTTCCAGAGCACCTCTGACTCAAAGGTCTTACAGAAGGCAACAGTCATGTTGGTATCACCATGTTGCAGAAGAGGAAACTGAGGCACGGAATGGGAGAGATGGTCCTGAGGATCACAATTATGGCTGGCAAGCCAAATTCAGGTGCCTTTCAAGAGGTCCAAGCAGTTGGGCTTGACAGCAGCCATTCTGGATTACTCCCCACCTGGAGTACTGTGTAAGTACTGGAGCCCCCAACACAGGAAGGACATGGGACTGTTGAAGCAAGTCCAGAGCAGACCACAAAGATGCTCAGAGGGCTGCAGCAGCTCTGCTATGAGGACAGGCTGAGAGAGTTGGGGCTCTGCAGTCTGGAGAAGAGAAGGCTTCCAGGAGACCTTGGAGTGGCCTTCCAGTATTTGAAAGGGGCTACAGGAAGGCTGGGGAGGGACTATTGACAAGGTCTTGTAATGACAGGACAAGGGGCAATGGGTTTAAACTGGCAGAGGGAAGATTGAAACTGGATGTTAGGAGGAAGTTCTTTGCAGTGAGGGTGGTGAGACACTGGCACAGGTTGCCCAGGGAGGTTGTGGCTGCTCCTTCCCTGGAGGGGGTCAAGGCCAGGTTGGATGAGACCTTGAGCAACCTGTTCTAGCAGGAGGTGTCCCTGCCTGTGGCAGGGGATTGGAACTGGATGATCCTTGAGGTCCCTTCCAACCTAAATCATTCTGTGATTCCATGATTCTATGCCATAGGCAATGGGGGGCAGCTCAGTGTGATCTAAATTAGGATGAGCTGGAGCAAGAGGCAAAGACTGACACAAGAGTTCTGGTTACAGAACCAAGACTGAGGCTGGCTCTAGGATAATTGTGCAGCTTATTCCAGGAGGTGAGGAGAAGTAGCTATATCTGGGTAACTTGCTTATGTGCCTGTAAGAGAATCAAACTGATTGGCTGGACCTGTGGTTAAATTTTACTAGCCCTTGTCTCTAGAAAACCCTGAGATGAGAGGCACCTGGAGAGGGAGTCTTCAGTTCCTCCTCAGGGAACTGTGTCCACCACCCTTTCAGGAGCCAGGCTTCACTGCCTTCCCAAGAGGCCACCATGAAAGTGAGGTGGCAGGTGGAGCCCTCAGGATTTGCTGAGCCTGCCAGTGGGGAAGCAACAGTGGGGGTGTGTTTTGCACCTGAGTGTTTTTTTGCTAGAAATTGTTGAACCCATCATGGTGGTGGTGGTCTCTGAAGAGCTTGAGGTGAGCTTTAGCACACCTAACTCTGCACTGGGTGATCCTGTTCCTTCCCAACCAGCAAGAGGAAGTGTTCACAGTTACAGGCCACAGACATCAGGATTGGAAGCTTCTGCTCCGTTTGTAGCCAAAGGAACCTCTGGGAAAGCCTCAAGTCCCAGGTAACTCATTTCCCTGGAAAGACTACTGAATTGTGCACTGACTGTAGAGAGGCCAGAGAGGAAAATTAAATGTGAGGTGGGGTTTTTTTGAGGGGCAGGGGGATTGAGTTCTGGGGTTTTGTTGTTTGTTGTGGTTTTGGGTTTGTTTGGGTTTTTTAAAACACTGTTTTTACTTCTTAGTTTCTTCTTTATCCTCTTCCTGTCCAGTATGGTTATNGCAGGATCACTTCCCTCACCCTTCTGCCCAAACTTCTCTTGCTGCAGCCCAGGCTCTGGTTGGCTCTCTGGGCTGCAAGAGCACACTGAGGGCTCATATTGAGCTTCTCATCCACCTTCAGCCCCAAGTCCCTCTCCTTAGAGCTGCTCTCAAGCCAGAAAGCATGCACCCTCCCTCCCAGCACAGCTCATTCAGCCCCTCCCAGAACTCTTCAGCCCCTTCCCTCTGTCTGACCTTTCCCCAGTACCCCTGGGAGCCCAGCGCAGTGGCCATGCAGTGTCCCCCACAGCATGCAAGGGAAGGTCAGGACTTGTTTCAAACAGTCACCCACCCCAATGTGCCCTGCAGCCCTCTTCAAGATGCTGCAATCCCAAACAAAGGTCCAGCTCAGAAGGACAATCTATGTTGTTATCAGCATGCTAAGCAATTATGTTCCTGAAGGTGAAGTATCTGCAGCACGATAGGAAAACATCAATGACTCAGCTGGGAAGGGCAGGAAGGTCAGAATATTTTCCTCTGTGAGCTAATGAATTTAAAGCCTTGCTGAAAATGCTGGATATTTTCTGGAGTGACAAGCTGGTAGGCCCCTGAATTTCTGACAAATAAAAGAGACCTCTGCACTGCCTGCAGAAGCTGCTGGAAGACAGAATACTGCCACTTAGACATGCTTTAGAGGGGCTCAGGAAAGTCTGTCCTGGACACAAAGACATCTCTCTAAGCTTGGGTTAAGTGAACACAGAGCAGTTGGGTGGCAATGAGGGTTCATGCCCTTCTTCTCCTCTTGTCACTGTTCTTTTTAAAGCTGCTTAGTGACCAGCAAATTCTGCTCCCAGTGCACTCACTGGAAAGCATTTGAGTGAGGTTACCTTTGATGCCACCAGTGGCATAGGGAGCTCTTCCTCTTACTGAGTCTCTCTTCTGTACTCCCCTCTTTCTACTTGTGGCAGAGTAAAGGTTAAGATCACTTGGGTCAAAAGTGAGAAGTGTCCTTCACTGAGATCTTTGGTAAAAGGTTAAAATTTTGTAAGAGATGAAGGGGAAGCAGAGTACAGCTGCTACAGAGAATGGCTGAGGTTTGCTGAAAAATTCACTAATGCCAGTCACCTCACATTGCCTAAAGTCTGCCTCCTTGCCCGTGCCAGCATCGCTCTGTTCTTTTGCTCAGGCTCATTCACTGCACAGCAAAGCCCTGCTCTAGCACAGCCTCAGCAGAGGAGCTGTTTCCTCTTTAAACCACTGCCTTTTGTTTTGTCTCTGAGAGACCCAGTTCGATTTTTCTCATTTTCTGGACACATTGGAGTTCAAATTACAGAAGTGCTGAGTGCTTCTGGTTGAGATTAGTGGAGCTGGGCTTTGAACTGACATAAGGTAGGTGCCCTGAAAAATCCCACCTGGGCCTCGCTAGTGGAGCATTCTGCAACTGATGGCTGCACCACATCTTCCTGTAGGTAAAACTCAAGACTCTCTGCTCACAGGAATGTTGGAAGAGGAACCCCTTCCTGTATGGGAAACTCACGGTTGCTACGCTGATGCACATGAGAGAAAAGTTCAGGAGAAGATGAATAATTCTGTCTAAGAGCAGGGATTTGATGGCATGCAGCAAATAATGCCTGGGGCCACACACTGAATGAAATTTTAAAAAGCACAAAATATTGACTGGCCCTTCATTAACTGCCATCTATCCAATGTGCCCCAAATGAAGCCCCAGTCTTGCTGAAGAGAAAGTAGGCTGTGATGAGGTAATTAAAGAACACATCAGAAGGCATATCCGCCAGGAGGTTGAATTAAAATCATTCTGACAGCCTTTATTCTGGTAATTTCTCCTTTTGCTGCTTGACTTTGCAGCCTTAATGATGATATATGAATTCACAGCTGCAGATCCAACAGGCTGGGTAGGCCCACGGGACTGTCCCATCACCCTCAGAGGCAGCGGGCACCATCAGCAACATTACATTGTGTGGAGCCTTGGGATGCCTTTCTTTGTACAGGCACAGCAGTCTGATTGCACGCAGTTCTGCCAGGACAACTCAGCCTTTCGAGTTCTGAGCCCCACCTCACACTTCTTCTTTCCAGTGCCACCCTTGTGCATTGTGCTCTTCTGCTTCATCCCCATCTTCATCCTCTGTGTCATTCCCATGTGCTCACCAAATCTTCTCCCCGTTTCCACCCATGCCCAATAATAAGCCCTCTCCCCAATCCCACCACTTTCTCACTTTCTCCTTAAATCCACCATCTCCTCCCCAAGCCCACACTTTCCTCTTTCCCTTTTCCTTCTTTGAAAGGAGAAGGGCACAAGATAAGAGACAACGCACAGCATGAAGGGCACAACATAGAAGAGA
>WBNM01001115.1:0-10502 GCA_013399055.1 Ramphastos sulfuratus | reverse complement strand
ACGTTCAAGTAAACAGAGAACAGACCAACAAAAAGCTTCCAAACATCTCCCACTCTCCTTACATCCTGCACTGCAGCAAACCAAGTATGGCCAGCAGATGAGAGAGGTGATTCTGCCACTCTGCTCTGATCTGATGAGACTTCATCTGGAGCACTATGTCCAGTTCTGGAACTCTCAACATGGGAAGAACATGGACCTGATGTAGAGGGTCCAGAAGAGGGCCACAAAAATGATCAGATCTCCTCTGAAGACAGGCAGAGAGTGGGGGGGTTGCTCAGCCTGGAGAAGGCTCCAGGAAGAATTTAGAGAAGCCTTCCAGTACCTGAAGGGAGCCTACAAGAAAGTTGGGGAGGGACTGCCCACAAGGGCTTGTAGTGACAGGACTCGGAGCAATGGTTTTAAACTACAGCAGGACAGATTTAGATTGGGTGTTCAGAAGGTCTTTACTATGAGGGTGGTAGGACACTGAAACAGGTTGCCCAGGGAGGTGGTGGAGACCCCACCTCTGTAAAAAGGTTCAAGTTAGTTCAGGCTTGGTGGGGCTCTGAACAACCTGCTTCAGCTGGGGATGAGCAGGGTTAAACCATACGATCTTTGAAGAGCTCTTTCAACACAGCCCTTTCTGTGATCCTATGATTCTATATTGTTTAAAATTCTAGAGTTAAATGAAAAGAAAAATGGCAACATAGAAGGGGCTCAGATGAAAGCAAGTCAAAGCTTTCTGCAACTCAGTCACTTGAGCTCCTGCTTTCCCTGTGTCCTTTTTGCTGTGCACATACAGCCAAGTCTGGTGCAAATTCAGTAATGCTGGAGACAAAAGTGTGGAAAATGGACAGAGCAGCACTTTCTCCAAGGACAGAGCTGCAGGGGGAGAGATGAGACTGAGACCAAAATGTGTCCTTGATCAGAGGTACTGTCCAGCCAGGGCGGTCGCTACGAATGCGTTGCCACTGCACCAGGCAGTGTAGCAGTGAGATAAAGCTGAAGTTGAGCTTCCTACTTCTAATCCAGCTGCAGAAGTTTGGAACTTAAAATGGTCTAATTCATCTTGTTTTGAATAACAATAGAAACATTTCCAACTAAGAACCAGAAAAGAGCTTGAAGAACAGCCTCAGTTTTCTCAGCTTACCATTTAGGGGATATTTTAGAGTCAGCATCTGTGGTCACAATTATTTGGCACACATTACTGTGACTGAAAGCAAAATCAGTAGCTGTGATAAGTGAACTGCACTTAGAATGCAGAATCTTTCAAAATAAAGGTCAAGTTACACAGAAAATAGACATCTCAGCACAAAACAAGGAAAAGAACTCCCAATGTTACATTGATTACTCGGATTTGGAGGAGGCACTTGGAAGAATTCATGATCTGGAGTGNTGAGGTCCCTTCCAACTTTACCATTCCATGATTCTATGATACTCTCTGAATATTTTTATGCAACTTTAAAAAGGAACTAACTATTTCAATTGGTATTAAACCAAGAGTGATTTTTTTCCCCTAAATTCATCTTCCATTGTTTCCTTTGGATTTCTTCCTTGTTTCTTTCAAAGAAGGCAAGATTTATTTGAGGACTGTTTCTCATCAATTGCAGGTCCTGTACAAGTTAAGCAGTGGAGCCTGCCACACACTGAAAAGGTCTTTTGAGTGGCTTAATCCTTTCTAACCACTGAGTAGTTTTGTCTAAATAAATATTCCCAGCAGTAAACAAGAGTGATCTACAGCACATCAGCAAGTTGCATTCCTGCTTCCTCTCTGACAGCCTTGTACTAAGGCGTGCCAGTGCGCAAACACTTGGTGAGAGCAAGATTTACATCAATACATTTACCTGACCTCTTGGTCTAAACTGGCTGGACCCTGGAGTGTGGAGGTTAAAGGTGTTTGAATTAATGGCCTGTGCAACAGAGTTCAGCAACTTCAGAAACACCCCACCAACGTTTTATGACCGTAAACCAAAGCAGTTCAAACTCTTAACAGTATTGACAGGATTTTCAAGTATATCTAAAGGGGACTAAGCTTCTTTGGCTCTCAGATGGATCTCTCTTTCCTAAACTCCTGACTACATTATTCCACATATAGCTCTAGCTTACACGGCTTAAAATATGTGAGTCTGCAGGAGCTTAATGGACTTCAAGCACAAAAGGAGACAACTGCTCCTTTCTCCATGACCCATGCCATAGAACCATAGAATTGCCTCAGGCTCTCCTTGTAACAGAGATGTTCCATTCCCTTCAGCATCTTTGTGGCTCTGCACTGGACACTCTCAAGCAGTTCTATGTCCCTCTTGAACTGGGAGGCCCAGTACTAGACACAGTATTCCAGATAGAGCTTCACCAGGCAGACTAGAGAGGCAGGAGAACCTCTCTCAACCAACTAGCCACAGCCCTTCTAATCCACCCCAGAATGGCATTGGCCTTCCTGGCCACGAGTGCACATTGCTGGCTCATGGTCAACATCCCCTCAACTAGGACCCCCAAACCCTTTTCCCCTTCACTGCCTTCCAACAAATCAGTCCCCAACCTATACTGATCCCTGGGGTTGTTTTGTCCCAGGTGCCTGACTCTATACTTGCCCTTGTTGAATTTCATCAACTTTCTCCCTGCCCAAGCCTGCAGCCTGTCCAAGTCTGGCTGAATGGCAGCACAGCCTTCTGCTGTGGCAGCCACTCCACCCAGTTTGGTGCCATCAGCAAACTTCTGACAGTGTACTCTGTACACTGTAAAAGACAAAATTTTTGAGGGGTGTTTCTTTGGAGCTTTTTCTTTAGGAGTAGGTCTATGACACCTGTCACTCATTTTGTAGCTAAACCATGAACATTCAATAAGAAAGAAGTTTTGTTCCAGTGAAAGTTCTTTTTCAGATTTCAGCAGTATGTGACAGTTAATTCATGTCTTGTCCAGCTTCTCTTGCATGAGTGTCCAGCATCTCCATAGTAACTTCAAATATCAAGTGACTACTTCTAGGGACATGCTTTAAAAAGGAACAGCTATATAACTGGCCATGCCTGTACACCTGGCAGTCAACACCAAGGAATTCATTAGCCTGATTTACCTCAGCTTCCCACAGGCAGCTCATGTTGAATTGTTTTAGTGCTGATATGAAGTCTAGATTTTTTTTTTCTACAATCATTTTTCTAGGATACAGTTGGAAATGCTAGACTGAGAGCCTCTAGCTCAGAGGCTGTGGTCTTGTTTATTTGACTACATTAGGACTCATTTAGTCACAGAATCACAGAATTAATCAGCTTGGAAACGACCTTCAAGATAATCAAGTCCAACCTATCACCTAACCCTTTTAATTAGCTAAACCCATGGCACTAAGTGCCTCATCCAGGCTCCTCTTAAACACCTCCAGGGATGGGGACTCCACCACCTCCCCAGGCAGCCCACTCCAATGCCAATCACTCTTGATGGGAACAACTTCTTCCTAACATCCAGCCTAAACCTGCCCTGGCACAGTTTGAGGCTGTGTCCTCTTGTTCTGTCCCTGGGTGCCTGGCAGAAGAGCCCAACCCCACCTGGATACAACCTCCCTTCAAGTAGTTGTAGAGAGCAATGAGGTCTGCCCTGAGCCTCCTCTTCTGCAGGCTGCACACCCCCAACTCCCTCAGCCTCTCCTCACAGGGCTGTGCTCCAGGCCCCTCCAACCTTGCTGCCCTTCTCTGGACACATTCAAGATTTAGACAACAGTTTCCATTACTTGGAATGAGCACCCAGCCACTGTGATTTGATACTCCACAGGTCCATATGCCATTTGAAAAGGAGTGATTTGATATTTATTTCCAGACCACTGAGAGGAATATTGAAGAGGGACAGGTCTGATGCTGATGGCTGCCAAGCAATGCTAGTAATATGCCTGTTTGGAGATGCTTACTGTTTGACAGCTGCTTTGAGAACAGTTAGCTGGCCAGAACTTAATCCACTTAACCTGTGCTTTATTCATATTATGGAGAGTTCATTTGTAAGTTGGAAAATCCATAATAAAAAGTCAAATTCCCTACAGAAACCTTAAGCACCTTACACCCATCCATCAAGAAGCAAAACATCAGCAAACCCTAATGCTCTGGAAAACTGAATACTCCAGAAGTGTCATTTCTCAACACAAAGCAAAATCTCTATTTGATGCCAAAATTGTGGCACTCATAGCTAGTACAGGTTATCCAAATCCAACTTTCAGTTTGATTTGTGACAGAGTTCCACATGAGATCCCTGTGATTTCGTTTATTGTTTGCATCCCTGAGTTTTATAAAGCTTCTGAGGCTGAAAAAAAGGGTCTGCCAGTGGTAAGAAAAGTAAAAATAATTAAAAAATATCCTGACCTTTCCCTGGCTGCATGTGTTAGTTATGTGTGAAAGCAAAAGTATGAAGAAATGAAATCAAGATATTAGACATGAACCTGAGAAATTGAAGTCTTGCAATTTGCCAGAGACTTTACCAGGCAAATCTGTGCTGCTCAGTGAAGTCAGTTTTGTTTTTTTTTTTTTTTTAAATCTGCCTCATTAGGGCTTCCTGGGTTGGCTTTTTATTATTTTTCTTCTTTCCCTGTGGTGAAAATCAAGTAGGATTAAAGTTAGTTATCTTGGATTGCTGTTCACTTTTGCTAGGCTTTATGGCGTGGCAATTAGGTGTCTGGTTAATCTTTCAGGTACCAGCTAAAGAGAAATCCTAAAATGAATCATCTTCTGAATCTCTCTACCTTTCAAGAGTTCTGTTAAGTGATTAAATGTTAAAGTCTGGGGAGGTGACTCCTATTCCCTAGTATTCATTATTGCAAGGTCTCCTTAAAGTGCTTCTTAAAAGCAGCCTTGGTTATTCTTATTTCATATTCCATTACAATGCATGGTCCCAGGGTTAGCTGTCAGCCATAAGCCAGGTGACAAGGTGGAGTAAATAGTGACCCTGAGATGTCCCATACATCCTAAGGAAGAACTTACCCAATTTAGTTAAAAGATCACTTCTGTCCACTTAGACCTCCGAGTGCAGAAGCAGAGTTACAATTCGATGCTTAAACCCAAGAGTGCATAGATTTAAATATCAAATAAGACCAAAAAAAAAAAAAAAAAAGAGAGTTTCTCTCAAGTGAACATTTTGCATCTACAATGAAGAGCAGCTGTGCCATTGAACGTTACCAGAGATTTATCCAGGTAAAACATGAGCATTGGCTGCAAGGTAGCATGATAATGATTTTTATTTCCAGGAAGACTGAAGATCAAAGTGAGGCAGACTGGGCTAGTAAGCTTGGGTGGTGAAACTGTCAGTTGAAAGACATTTTCTGTTCACATCTATTACCACGGAAAGGCTGAGACTGCAGCTCCTAGAAAAGAAAAGTGGACTATTGATGGATCCCCGCACTGCCGCTTCTCCACTCCAAGTCTGTTTTGCCATCCTTAGAACACTCACTGATTCCATTCTACCCATGGATTAGCACTTTAATCAGGCAAAACTGCAGAAACACATTTCAGTGTGCTTCAGATTCCAGTGTGGGGGCAGAAGATGAGTATTTGAACTGGGAGAAAGTGAGTGACTGACTACAAGCATAAGTAATTCTCGTGTCAAGGCTTTGACAAGCCGTTTGTTGGAAAACCTATTTCACTGATTGCAGTCTACACTTAATAGATGTGCCATCCAGGGAGGTGTCAGCTCTCTTGCAGCATACCAATTAATGGCAGCCACTGGTGGTGTGAAAGTAGCTCTTTTAATCTTATTAAAATAGCTACACACAGTGTAATTTCCTTTGTGGGAATGTCTGAATGTGTTTTATGCACTGAAAAGAGAACACCACCATATTTGAAGAAGTTAGACAAAAAACTTACCAGCCTCTCCTTTTGGCTTTTGACTACTTTTGCTTTCTGATAGACTTCCTGCCTTTTAAATCTCATCCATAGCAAGGAATTCTGGGTACTTGTATCCTACCTATTCACACTTTAATGCTACTGGTGGCTTTAAGCTAATTGAATTTTGCCTTGGAAACCCTTAAAATATTTCACTCTCAAGTCAGAGATCCTTAAATAAGGCTCCTCAGTCTGTTAGAGGCTTTTGCTTAGTGTTCTTTAATTACCTGTATGAAAGCCATTAGATTCAAGCTGGAATTTAGACACTTATTTGCACCTGCACAGTGGCTACAAAACCTATTCTTCAGTCCTATCTATTCATGGAACCACTTAGATCTTGACTCCAAGTTCCTTGGAGACCTCATCTACAATAACTGTCTTAGATACAATAATGGTCTTAGAACAGAAATTCCCCAACTCACCTCTGCTATGACCTTTTTACAGAGGAAATAAGGCATTGTACCAGTAATTACAGTCAAAGCTTCAAAGCTTCAATGAATAGATCATACCCTTGGTCTGGCTTGCAAGTGTTTATTTCTCTTGTTCAACCTAATGCTCAAAAGACTTGACATGTCTGTCCTTGGAGCTGTTCAAGATGAGGTCGTACAAGGCTCTGAGCAACCTGATGTGATTCAAAAGACTCTGAACAAAGGACTGGACTAAGAGGTCTGCAACCTAAGTGAGTCTATAAATGCTAAATAATTTGGAGGACATTTTGAGCACCACACTCTAGCAGTTAAATCGCTGTGACAATTGACATGATATTTCTTTGAAGTTCTGGGCTCTTTTTCTTTGGTGAAATTATCCTTTTATTGAGGTCAATTAACTCTTTTAACCAGATTTCACCAGGAGCAGACAATCACAAAGGCTTTTTTGAAAATGCTTCCTGTAGAGTTGAAATGTTTCTTCCACTGATCTGACTTCAAGTAAGTCAGACATGTAATAAATTATTCTCTTTCCTTGGTCTTTAAAGACTGTTAACATTTGTAGGGTGGCATTATGCAGTTTTTCCTCAAAGTCTGGAAATTTAACAAAATACTAACAAGTCTTAAGCTCTGTAACCTTTCCTGATAAATCTATTCCTAAAACTCAGCAATAACTTTTATTTGGCATGGGCTATTGACTCTTCCATTTCTTCTATATTCTCTTCCACAGGGAAAACTTCAAGAATTTGTATGCTGTTACAGATGCAGTTATCCACCACTGTAGTAGTTTGAGGGGTCCCAAGTTCCCTTAAGAAAACTACAGAGACCAAGTCCCATTCCAGGGGATGGACCTGATCATCCCAGGGTGTTGTAATGTTGTTATTCTATTCCACTTTCCAGTATCATAGCTTATAAGGAAGAGTCTGGCTGATACCTCTTCTCCTCCTTCTCTCCCTGCCCCTCTGCCTCCCCCTCCTTCTCCCATCCCCTCCTTCTCCCCTCCCCTCCCCTTCCCTCCTTCTCCCATCCCCTCCTTCTCCCTTTNGAAGCACAATCCCCCTCCCAGAAATCAGAGTCCCCAGGAGGGGCTCCCAACCACCCTTCCACTTTCTTTCCACCCCTCTACCTTACCCCAGGGTCTGCCTTATGTGCCAGGTAAGTTTGGAGGATGGGCAAGGGGGGTAAGAAGCAGAGTGGTTAGTTAGCAGCAGAGAGGCCAGCAGACAAAACCAGCATCTAGAGAGACCAAGACTTTTTTTTTCTGTTTGTGTCCTTGTTCTTATTCATCTCAGCAAGCGTATGAGTGAAGCATACATCACCAGTGTTTGCTTTTCACAGCCTATAATATAATTTTTTTCATTAAAATACTCCAATTAGCCTCAAACCAGCACACTGATTCTAAGCTTTACTGTCCATGCTGAGAACGCATTTCTGACCATGCGACTGACGATGTGACTTAAAAAGTGACTGTTGCTTGCTCCATCTATTGCAAGCTAAAGCAAGATGCCCAGTCTCTTTGAGGTTTCTGTCAACATTGCAGTTTCTCTTACCTTTTGAGAATGTGCTGTGGATTTTTCTCTCCTGGAACAATATTTGAAACAGCTGTGCAGATTGAGATCTGTAGCCCATGTAATCCTTCGGACTCATCGCTTCCGTAGGCCACTAACAGTTGCTTCAGGAAAGGAGAAGCAACTGGTACTAAGCAGATAAACATTGTCCAGTGGGAATGTTTCTCCCTAATCCTTCCTTCTATTTTATTTTTCAACGTGAGGCAGAATGTGTTAAATCACTTTTTATTCCTAATCTCCCTGCATCCCTTAGTATTTAGCTTTTGTCCACTTTTGTGTTCACAGTGAGAGCTATGTGAATCCTCCTGATCCTGTTTTAAACAGCTTTCAGACTCTCTTGATGGTGCACCTTGCAAAGAATTCCAGTCACACTTCATAAGCTGTTGGTTTGTTCTCAAGTGAAAAAAAAAAAAAAAAAAAAAAGGCATCCATTTGAAGACCATATTTATACCTCCTCCTTGGAAACTGTCAGATTGGGTGTGGAGGGATTTGTAGGCTATATCTGTACATATCTATACAATAAAATAGGTCACATCCTGTTCTGTGGAGCTGAGAACAGAGACCTCATGTGTGTGCAGGTTTAATTTTTGCTCCCTAAACCAAGGAGGATTAATGGAAATACACTGAGATCTGGCCTTGACAGTGCTTGTTAATGTGGTGTTTGGAATTGGTCATGCCAAGTATTACAGAATCACAGTGTGTCAGGGGCTGGAAGGGACCTCCAAAGCTCATCCAGTCCAACCCCCCTGCAGAGCAGGATCACCTAGATCAGATCACACAGGAACACATCCAGGCAGGTTTTGAATATCTCCAGAGAGGGAGACTCCACAACCCCCCTGGGCAGCCTGTGCCAGTGCTCTGTCACCCTCACAGGGAAAAAAATTCCTCCTCAATTTTCCATGAAACTTCCCATGCTTATATCCTAAGAGTAGCAGGAACTAAACACTATGCACTATCCCAGTCCATCACATAATCTGCCATGTAGTTTGGTATAAAATAAATAAATACATAAAGACATAAAATCTCTTCGATCCTACTAGGGCAAAATATTGATGCTCATTGATAATTTGGTCCAGCAGTCATGTTTGGGATATTGTTTGTGTCATTATAGACTTTCAAGTATTGCTATAGACCATGAAGAAGCTACAGCAGTGACTTTCAACCACACAGATCTATCTGCCCAGCTTTGGTCACTTCTAAACTGTTGAATCTGCCATCTGACTCAAAACCTCCTAAGTGTTTCAGACAAACATTGGTGGAATATAAACATTGGTGCCATGGTCTAGTCTTGAGGTCTGTGGTAATGGGTTGGACTTGATGATCTTTGAGGTCTCATCCAACCTTGGTGATACTGTGTGATATACTCATCCTCAGAAACATACTAAACTCCATTTCCAACACTTTCTTTTTTCAAGGTTAAGAAAAAAAAAAATCAGTGATTTGTATTTGAGTGTAAAGACTGTGCATAATAATGGATTAATTGCAATCTGCAATTAAAAAGAGACAATTTCAATGTCTACAATTAAAAAAGACAGAATCCACCATTTAGTAATCATCTATTCAGTTTTATCAGCAGTTGATATATTCTGTTTTATAAAGCAGACACAGGGTTTGAGAGAGTTTATTCCATAATCAAGGATTTGAATGTTGGTGGTGCTAATGAGAGACTGAGATGTAAGTCTTGTGTTTAAGCAGCTCTTTTGTTCAGTGCTGCATCACCATGTGGTCCAGGATGAGTTAAGTCATGCACTGTGTTTCTCTGCCAAGTGACAGTGATGGGAGAGTAAATTTGGTGTTTGCATTTCAGTGAGAAAAGGTCAAAGGTTCTAGCTGAGGGATAAATATTTGTATTCTAGTAAGAAGTCACAGCTCCACTGAAAGAAGATTAAGATATTCTTTAACAAATGCAAGGACTGAACTTCTCTGGAGTGGATTGAGAGAAAGGCAACAAAATAAAGCTGGTAAGGAGTCTGGACAACAGGTCTAGAGAGGAGCAACTGAGGGAACTGGGCTTGCTCAGCCCGGAGAAGAGGAGGCTGGAGGGAGACCTCATTGCTTTCTACAACTCTCTGAAAGGAGGTTGGATCCAGGTGGGCATTGGTCTCTCCTCCCTAATAACAAGTGACAACATGAAAGGAAATGGCCTCAAATTGCACCAAAAGAGGTTTGTAAACCCTGAAAGGGTTTTCAAACAGAGGAACAGGCTGCTCAGAGAGGTGGTTGAATCTCCCTCCCTGGAGGTGTTTCATAGACATGGAGATGTGGTGTCAAAGGGCATGGTTTAGACCCAGACTTGATAGGGTTAGAAAATGGATGGACTTGATGATCTTAGAGGTCTTTTCCAACCAAAATAACTCCATGATTCTGTGTATGGGGGATTAAGTTTTTCCATAGCATCAGCTTTTTCCATAAGCAGTTTAGGAGCCTCATTCATTACCCATGTCAAGTTGAAGCTATTGGAGCACCTTTAAGCAGACAGCAGGGGTTACTGTCTTGGCTTTCTCTTTAATAACTCTGCATTGCTCAAGTACAGCTGAAAATGTCTAAGTCTTGCTTTGATCAGTGATCCTATGCATGAGGAATGGCTCTCACTGAGAAAACAGTAACTGTGGAATTGGTTCTGGAGCATGCCTAGGCCTTTGACATAATCCAGAAAGATAATTTACCATAGAATCATAGAATGG
>WBNM01001114.1:0-13521 GCA_013399055.1 Ramphastos sulfuratus | reverse complement strand
TCCCAACCTGAGCCATTCTGTGGCCTTTCTTTGACCCTGCCTTAGCCTTGGAGGTTTGGGCAGCTGCTGGCTGGAGAGCTGGTGGCTGCTCTTGTGGGGGAAACTGGAAAGGAGAGGAAGCAAGACTGAAGGAAGCTGCTCCTCAGCTCTGGGTTAAATTGCTGCTTGTAGCCATTTTGCCTGCCTTGAAGAAGCCTCCTATTTCTCCCCATCAGCCTTTGGCAGTCAGAAGAGGAAACATTTGAGCCAGCACTGCTTTAGCTGCTGTTCCCCATCTCCTTCAGAGCAGAAAAACAAATAAATCTGGGGATGAATGCAGAGGGTGGATGGCAGCCCAGAAATGCCTGCTTAGAGCAGCTTAGAAAAATAGGGGCACTTCTGAGTGGTGTGAGAGGCTTCCCTTTTGCTCTCCTCTGTGAAAATAAAGCTCTTGCTCTGAAGCCATTTATTTCCATTTGCTCTCACAGTGGCTCCCATTTAACACTAAAAAGAGATGGCTTTGGGTCTGATCAGAATCACAGAAAGGGTTCAGAAGGGACCTCAAAAGAGCATCCAGTCCAACCCCCCTGCCAGAGCAGGGTCACACAGGTTTGAAAGTCTCCAGAGGAGGAGACTCCACAACTCCCCCTTGGCAGCCTGCTCCAGGGCTCTGTCACTCTCACAGTGGAAAGATTTTTCCTCATGTTCACATGGAGCTTCCTGTGCCTCAGCTTCCACCATTGCCCCTTGTCATTGGGCATCACCCAGCAGAGCCTGGATCGAGCCTCTTGGCACTCACCCTGCACATCTTTATTAACATGAGTGAGGGCAGCCCTCAGGCTCCTCCTCTCCAGGCCAAAGAGCCTCAGCTCCCTCAGGCCCTCCTCCTAAGGAAGATCTTCCACTGCCTTCAGCATCTTTGTGGCTCTGTGCTGGACTCTCTCAAGCAGTTCCCTGAGGTCCTTCTTGAACTGAGGGGCCCAGAACTGGAGATAGTATTACAGAAACAGAAAGCTCCAGGCTGGCAAAGCCCCTCAGGGGCACCAAGTCCAACCTAGAACCCTGCTTTGCAAGATTCACCTTAAACTATAGCCCCAAGCACCACATCCAAACCACCCTGAAACACAGCCAGGCTGGGGACTGTGCCACCTCCCTGGGCAGCTCATTGCAGTCCCTGACCACCCTCCATGAAAAACTTCTTCCTAAAGTCCAATCTAAACCTCCCCAGCCTCAGCTTGAGGCCATTCCCCCTTGTTCTGTCTCCAGTTCCCTGTGAGCAGAGCCCAGCAGCAGCCTCTCCACAGTGTCCCTTCAGGTAGCTGTAGACAGCAATGAGGTTTGCTCTCAGCCTCCTCTTCCTCACACAAACCATCCCCAGCCCCTTCAGTCCCTCCTCATCAGATTTATTCTCCAGGCTCTTCACAGCTTCATTGCCCTCCTCTGGACCTGCTCCAGCACCTCCACATCTCTCTTGTACTCTGGTGCCCAAAACTGAGCACAACACTTGAGCTGTGCCTCACCAGAGCCCAGTCCAAGGGGACAGTCACCTCCCTGCTCCTGCTGCCCACAGCATTTTTAAGACAAGCCAGGATGCCATTGGCCTTCTTCCAGATGTGGCCTCATCATGGCAGAATGGGGGGGAGGAGGAGAACCTCTCTTGACTTACTCTCCACACCCCTTCTAATCCACCCCATGGGACGGCTTGGGTGGGTGAGGATGGGGGTTTGAGCTGGGTGTTGCTGGGGTGTCTGCAGGCATGGCAGAGCTCTCTCCCATCTCTTTTCTCAGCTGTTTGATGAAGAGAATCCCCTGCACCAGTCTGGGAACAAGTACATGTTCACCACCGAGGGGCATGTGGTGTCCGTGGACGAGCGCTTCCGCACCTCCCTCTGGCAGGACATCCTCCCTGCGGCAGAGCACAGCGCCCACAAGGGGAAGCACAGCGACCTCAGGGCACTCAACTTCAGCTCTAACGTAAGGGAATGCACCAGGCTGGGGCTGCAGAAGGGCATCTGGGTGCCATTTGGCTTAGGCAGCAGGGGGGTGGAAAAAAGAGCCCTCTGGAAGTGTTGCTTTGGAGCTCTGCAGTGTTTCCTCTGGAAAAGTCCCAACAGCTGAGCAGCTCCTTGTGGGGAATGCTTGGGGCAGTGCAGTCACAGTCACAGAATGTCAGGGGCTGGAAGGGACCTCCAAAGCTCAGCCAGTCCAATCCCCCCTACCAGAGCAGGGTCTCCTATACCAGATCACACAGGAACGCATCCAAGAGGGTTTGGAGTATCTGCAGAGAGGGAGACTCCACAACCTCCCTGGGCAGCCTGTGCCAGGGCTCTGGCACCCTCACAGGGAAAAAAAATCCTCATGTTTAAATGAAACTTCCTCTGCCTCAGCTTCCACCCAGTGCTCCTTGTGCTGGCATTGGGCATCACCCAGCAGAGCCTGGCTCCAGCCTCCTGGCACTCACCTTTGCATATTGATACCCATTGCTGAGGTCACCTCTCAGGCTCCTCTCCCAGCAGCACAGCTTCAGCTCCCTCAGGCTCTCCTCCTAACAGAGCTGTTCCATTCCCTTCAGCATCTTTGTGGCTCTGTGCTGGGAATGAATGGATTAGGATCACAGGAAGGTGATGGAGGTGAAGCCTGGTCCCTTTCAGAAGTGTTTTGCAATAATTAGTGTGTTCATTTATCTCTCTCTTTAATTCCTTCCCCTTTTCTTTGCTCATAAATGTTTCCAGTATTGCTGCAACAGACAGAAAAAACCAGAAGGTCCCTTAGAGGTTTGTGTTCAGCTCAGCATGGCTTGGGGACATCTAGGGGTGACCTCCTTCAGTTAGGCAGCAGTTGAGTGAGGGACATGGTGTGGGGGTGACCTTGCAGTGCTGGGCAAGTTGGAGTAGATGGTTCTGAAGGTCTCTTCCAACCAAAGGTATCCCCTGGCTTTCCCTTTCCCCCTCCCTTCCTCCCCCTGGCTCCCCTCCCTCCCTCCCCCTGAGTGCAGAGCTGTGAATCCTCTGCCTATCACCACCCAGAAGAGTTAAGCTTTTACCACAGAACTCTTGTTTAAACCTCTGAACAGGTTCTAGCTCAGTGCCTTCCCTCCTCTTTCAAGTCCTGCAGGAAAAAAAAGGGCATTATTTTCCACATTCACAGTTGTCATAGCGAAGGAAATCTCAGTTGAGTAACAAGCTGCAGTAGGCTGCTGTGTGTTTGGAAGCTTGCAGTCTGCACTTGGGAAAACACTTCTGCTGTTCATTTTTGTGCTCTGAGTTTGCAGAGAGGGAGGGGAGAGCTGGGACTGAATTCATAGAATTCATTCAGAGAATGGTTTGGGTTGGAAGGGACCTTAAAGATTGTCATGGTATGAAACTGGAGCAGGGGAGATTCAGGTTGGACACCAGGAGGAAGTGAACAATGAGGGTGGTGAAACACTGGGACAGGTTACTCAGAGGTGTGGCTGAGGCCCTGTCCCTGGAGACATTCAAGATCAGACTCCATGTGGCTCTGAGCAGCCTGCTGTAGTTGGAAGTGTCCCTGCTGCCTGCAGGCAGCTGGCCAAGGTGACCTTTGAGGGTCCCTTCCAACTCGATGCCATCTGTGAATTTAGCTCCCAACTCCCTGCCACTGGCAGGGACACCTCCCACCAGCCCAGGCTGCTCAAGGCCTCATCCAGCCTGGCCTTGAACACCTCCAGATGGGAGGCATCCACAGCCTCCCTGGGCAACCTGTGCCAGTGTCTGCCCACCCTCAAGACTGTCTCCCTAACCTCCAGTCTCAATCTCCCCTCTGCCAGCTCCAGTCCATTCCCTCTCCCCCTATCGCCGCAGGCCTTCGTGGGACTGCAAGTGGCGGTGGGCACAGCTTTCTGTTCTGGGGGGAGATGTTTGCTTAGGGAGGGTGTAGGGTTGCCTGGCTTTGTGTTCCAGCTCTCACAGACCCTCTCCTTCTGCTAACAGTGCAACAGAGTTCCTGATGAGAGGAGGTACCTGCTGCCCCTGAAGAGCAACTACATGAGGCAGATCGATCGCATGGTGGGCTTGATCTGACAGGGGCTTCACAGCAACTTGTCTCATGTGCCAGGAGGTGCTTGGCATCTGGCTGAGGACCTTCCTCTCCTCCTCAGCTACCCCCCTACAAACACTGAGTCACTTGGGTACTCCCATGCTTGTTAGTGTTCAGGAAGATCAAGTTCTCTTCTGAGTTGGGTCTTCTGAGCTGTGCTAACTTCGCATGCCACCCGAACAGAGATCCCTCGAGGCTTGCAATGACAAACCAAGGCTGAATAGAGCTCAGAGAACAGAAAGTTGGCCTGTGCCACTTAGCTACCTCTTTGTAGCTGTCCTGCAAGCATCCCTTTGGGAAAGGGTCGAGTATTTAATTTGAAATAATCTTGGGGTTGGGGAAGGAAATGGGAAAGTGCAATTTCTTACACCGAGTCGAATCATCGAGTTACTCTGACTAGCAATACACAACTTTTAAGTACTACTCAGGTAGGAACCCATTGGTAATGGGTTTTGCTCACACAAAACCTCTTTTATCTGGAAGAGTGTCATGGAAGGAGAACTCCTGATGACATGAAAAGCTCTCAGTACAGTCCTGGCAGCCCTCGTGTACACAGAACCCAGTAAGAAACCCAAACCAGGTGCCTTTGGTTTTGTTTTTTTTTTTTTTTTTTGTGTGTGTAAGGGAATTTTGGGGAGGGGAAATTGCAAAGCCACTCAGCTTCCCAAGCAGCTGTCTTGCTACAGCTGAGCAGCAGTTGCAGAAGTGGTGGTGTGTGCCATGTCTCTAGTGCCTTTTTTCAGGAGAGCTGCTGCTGAGAGCCTGCTCTGGCAGTGCTGAAGAACAAACTGGTTTGCATTCCTGACAGCATTCAGCTGGTTAGTGCCTTAAATCCTCCTCACTAGCAGCAAAACCTGAGCTTGGATCAAGTATTCCTGATTAGTTGGCTACAAAATACAGTGGATCCCAAAGCAGCTTGAAAAGGAGGTTGCAGATGAAATGGCTTTTATTTTGTTTTCTTAAAGGTGTTGGAAGAATCTGAACTTCTGTGCCCATCCCAAATGATTTTCCTGGCCTGGATTCATTTCCTGGTGGGGGGCTGAAAACAAATTGAGGCCAAACCATTTTTATTCTAACAGTGTTTTGTGTTTGTTTTTTTTTTTTTTTAAGTGGCTCCCTGTTTCTTCCATGCTTTTCACTTCTGGAAAGCAGTTGAATGGCCTGGTGGGTTAATTGCTGTTATTTTGGTAATTAAGGCTTAAAGGCAAACCTGATCTGCTGTATTTTGGCCTTCTAACAATGTTGGTTTTCATAAGCCACAATATTGCAGCTCAAAGCATTTCTAATAAATGAAGAAGTTAGTGTTTGAGGAGGTTATTGTTTGAATCTTTTAAGCACATTGATGCATCTCAGGGACTTCAGTGTAGAATCTTCTATTCCATGGTAGTTTGATCTAGTTTTGGAGGAAAAAAAAAAAGCCAAATAAATCCTGTCTTCTTAGTCTTATGTCTGGGCAAGGGAGGGGGAGCAAAATGTGTGAAGGTTTCCCACCAGAGTCACTTTGTCTGGGTGTTTTAGGCAGCTGGCAATGCCAACCCCTCGAGAAATGGCTTTGCAAACCTATTACTGGAGTGGGTTTCAGTTGCCTGTTTGAGAGCAAAGCAAAAATCCCAGGTGTTGTGATCTCCAAGAGGTGTTGGGAGAGGCTCAAGGCCCAGCTTTGCAAGCAGTCAACCTTTCCTCTGTGCTTTAGTTTGCAAACACAGAGATAGGTGGAAGGGGAAGATGCTGCTGCTGGGCCACGTCTCATTGGAGACCTGAAGTGAGCAGTGCTGGCTGGAGTGGAGGCCAATGGCCAACTGCAGTCACAGCACAGAGGATCCCAGGGTGTGTTGAGGGTTACTCCTGGGAAGAATTCTTCCCTGACTTGCAGTTCAGCTTCCACCTGTGTGTTAAATACTTTGCAGTTGCCTCCTCCCTGTGTTCTGTGCCTTCTGAAGCACCCTGGTAAGGCTTCCAGCTGAGTGTGATGCACAGAAAGCTGCTTCAGCATTTTCCTCAGAATTCCAAGGCTAGAATGAAGCTGCACAACTCTTTTCCCATTGCTTTTCCTTCTCGTGTAGCCCAGAAATAGCTGAGAGGTGGCTGTAGGATGGGAGCTAATCCTAGAATGGCTCAAGCTGGAGCCTGATTAACTTCTCCATCCTCCCCACTATGCCCAGGGACACCTCTCAGCTACACTCAGCTGCTGAAGACTTCATCCAGTCTGGCCTCAAACACTCCCAGGCAGGAGGCAGCCACAGCCTCCCTGGGCAGCCTGTGCCAGACTCTCACCACCCTCACACTCAACAACTTCTTCCAGTATTTAGCTCCACTCTAACCCTGCTCTGCCTCAGCTCCAAACCATTGCCCCTTGGCCTGTCTCGGACCCCCTCAGCACAAGTCCCTCTGCAACCTTCCTGCAGGATCCCTTCAGGCACTGGCAGCAGCTCTGAGGTGTCCCTGGAGCCTTCTCCTCTGTAGGCTGCACTCCCTCAGCCTGTGCTCACAGCAGAGCTGCTCCAGCCCTGGGAGCATCTTTGTGGCCTCCTCTGGACTCTCTCCAGCAGCTCTGAGTCCTCCTTCTGCTGGGGTCAGCAGCACTGGGTGCAGTATTCACAGCCTTTACCCCTCAGTGACCTGGACCCTTAGCTCCAGCCCCAGACAGCACCTGGGCAGCTGCTGCTTAGAAGCTCCCTTAAGATTCTTAAGATTGGTGTTGCCAAGGTGACCTGAGTGCAGGCTGCCTCAGGGGTGGGCTTTTGCCTGCGATGAGACTGCTGCTGCCTAGGTGCTGAGAGCCTTTGTAGTCTTTTAAGGAGCCAATTTTAGTTGCTCTTTTGTTTTCCAACCTGCTTGGATGCATTTTTTAGTCTGTAATGACAGGAAACTGCTGCAGTGACCTTGCTGCAAACAAAGCCTTCTGTGTTCCTTGGTATAATGTGCAATAATCTCCATTAGTATTGGGGTTTTCCTAATTAAAAATGCAATCGCTGCTTAATTATTTGTTGATTTTTTTTTTTTGTTGTTGGTTTTGGGTTTGTTTGTTTGTTTGTTTTTCTCCATGAGGTATTGAATTTGGGCTGGGAAATCTTTGCAAAGGACCAAATGCTCTTTGAAATGTCCCAAAATTTCAAAGCTGAGCTGAAGTTTCACAAATCTGCATTAAAGAAGTTGCTGTTCTTGACCATTATTCTGTGTGGTGTTCTTGGGAAGCTGGCATGGAGCTTGCAGGTGGTCTCCCAGAGGTGGGGAAAAGATGACTTTGAGTGGCTGTGCCTGATCTTTGCCATGCACCAGGCAGGGGAGCTGCAGGTGAGTAGAACTTTGACCTGGTCTGGTGGAAGAGGTCCTTGCTCATGGTATGGGGTTAAGCTTTAGGGTCCCTTCCAACCCAACCCATGCTGTGAAGTGGGGGCAGGAGTGAGTAAAGGAAAAGAGCTGAAAACCTTAAAGCTCATCTGGTCCCAAGCCTCTGCCACAGGCAGGCACACCTCCTACCTAGGTTGCTCAGGACCCCATCTAACCTGGCTTGGAACACTGCCAGGCTTTGAGCCTCTACAGCTTCTCTGGGCAACCTGCTCCAGGGCCTCACCACCACCCTCCTGGGGAAGAATTTCCAATCTGAATCCAGCTCCTTCCAGGCTGAAGCCATCAGCCCTTGTCCTGTAACTCCATACCTTGGTATCAGATATGTCTGCAGCTCTCCTGCAGCCCCCTCTGGTTACTGGAAGGCTGCTCTAAGGTCTGCCCCAGAGCCTTCTCTAGGCTGAACAACCTCAACTGTCTACAACCTTTGTCTACAACTACCTGAAGTGACATGGTGGAGAGGCTGCTGCTGGGCTCTGCTCACAGGGAACTGGAGACAGAAGGGGGAATGGCCTCAAGCTGAGGCTGGGGAGTTTAGATTGGACTTTAGGAAAAAGTTTTTCCTGGAGAGAGTGGTCAGGGACTGGAATGAGCTGCCCAGGGAGGTGGTGGAGTCCCCAGCCTGGCTGTGTTGCAGGGTGGTTTGGATGTGGTGCTTGGGGCTATGGTTTAAGGTGAATCTTGCAGAGCAGGGTTCTAGGTTGGACTTGGTGCTCCTGAGGGGCTTTGCCAGCCTGGAGCTTTCTGTGATTCAACTCTCTGAACCTGTCTTTGTAGAAGACATTCTGCAGCTGTGGCCCTTCTGTGTGTTCTTCAGTGGCTGCACTCTTGGGTCCATGGGCATCCCCTGATGGCCCTGAGCTGCCAAGGTCTCTGGCCCAGCAGCAACATCTTGGCACAGTTCAGCTGCCCAGATGGTTTCCCTCTGTGCTGTTCTCCTTTCACTGCCCCCACAGAGCATTTGCCTCCATCCAGCAGGCTGCACAGGGACAGCCTCTTGGCCATTCTCCCTCAGCAATACCTAAAGCCACCTCTGCAAGCTGCCTTCATTCACCTCCCTCAGCAGCCACGGCAGGCCCCCACCTTCAGTGCTTGTCTGTTGTCTGTCTTCATCCAGCTGCAAGCCTCATCCCTGGAGGTGTTTAAGGCCAGGGAATGTCTGCTGGATGGGAGTGGATTTGTGCAGTGCTTTTAAAGTTCTGACTGTGTAGGTAATGACTTCTCTTTTTTTTTCTCCTTTCTTTTGGCCCATTTCCTGCTACTCTTGCTGGGTTCAGACTTCTAAATGTCAGCTCTGCAGTGGCTGTAAGTGAGCTGAAATCCTGATTTTTGGGGAAAGAGGTTGAGATCCAATGTTTTTTACCTTGGCTGCACTTTTGCTGGTGGTGGCAGTGCCCTGAGCAGCTATTTGCTGTCTTATCTTGTCTCTCCTTGTCTGGGTTCACCTGTGGCAGCTGAGTTGGGACAGGACACTGTGGCTGTGGCTTCTCTCAAGCCCACATTTAAGAAACTGCCCCAGAAAAGCCATTCTCTCTTTTCTGGCACTAAGATCTCTGAACCCTAGCATGGTGAGGGTTGGAAGGGACCTCTGGAGCTCACCCAGCCCAGGCCTCTGCCACAGCAGGGCACCCACAGCAGCTTGCCCAGCAGCACAGTGCCCAGCTGGCCTTGGGAGCTCTGCACACAAGGACACTCCACAGCCTCTCTGGGCAGCCTGCTCCAGGCCTCCAGCACCCTCACAACAAACAACTTTCTCCTTCTCTTCACATGCAACCTCCTGGGCTCCAGTCTGTGCCCATCCTTGACCTGCCAGACCCCAGGACACCATTTGCCTTCTGGGCCACAGGGGCATGCTGCTGGCTCATGGTGAACTTGTTGTGTGCCAGCACTGCCAGGTCCTTCTCCACAGAGCTGCTTCTCACCAGTCCTCCCTCACCTGTCCCTCTGCAGGGATTGCTCCTCCTCAGGGGCAGGACTCTGCACCTGTGCTTACTGAACTTCAGCAGGTTCCTCTCCAGCCAAGTGTCCAGCCTGGCCAGGTCTGAGTGGCAGCACAGCCTGAGGGGTGCCAGCCACTCCTCCTGGGCTCCAGTCTGTGCTCACTGCCCCTTGTGCTGTCCCTGGGCACCACTGAGCAGAGCCTGGCCCCAGCCTCTTGCCCCCCACAGCTCCTTTGTGTCTTGCTGAGCATTGCTCAGCTGCCCTCTGGAGCTGCTCTTCTGCAGGCTCTCAGCCCCAGGGCTCTCAGCCTTTGCTGCTCCCAGAGCTGCTCCAGTCCCCTCAGCAGCTCTGCAGCCTGCCCTGGACTCTGTGCAGCAGTTCCCTGTCTGTCTGCAGCCTGCCCTGGACTCTGTGCAGCAGTTCCCTGTCTCTCTGCAGCTGGGGAGCCCTGGGGATCCTATGTGCTAAGAAGAGCTGAAGCCCAGAGCGTGTGGAGGTGCTTTTGGTGCAATCCATGAGGCTGAGCTGGAGCTGCTGTGGCCATGGCTCTCCGGCTGGAGCTGCTGCCTGCTCGGTGGCAGTGCTGCAGGGCTGGTTGGCATCCAGCAGAGACCACTCTTGCGCTGCGGTTTGCAGGGCTCTGCTGTAGAGCCCAAGGCAGCGGTCCGGGGTGGCAGGGGAAGAGCTGGAGAACGCAGGCTTCTGTCCCCAGCAGCCTCAGGGCTCGGCAGGAGAAGCCTTTTGGTTAGAAAAGACCTTTAAGATCACAGTGTCCAAGCCTTACCCTAGCACTGCCAGGTCACCATGGCTCTCAGCATCACATCTGCCTGGCTTTGGAACCCCTCCAGGGATGGGCACTGCACCTCTGCAATCTGATTCTTTAAGCAGGGACTCCCTTGGAGTTCTCTGGAGTTGCTTTTTGATTTGGGTAGGGGTGAAAAAGGTCCTTGTATGTGCCAGGCTGTGACTGGTGAAGAGCACAGGATGTTAGGGCTTGGAAAGGACCCAAAGAGATGATTGAGTCCAAGATGAGCCAACTTCCAGGGCAAGGCACAGGTAGAAATCCTGCTGGGAATGCTGCATGACTGTAGAGATGGCCAACAGTAATGGATTTAATATTAATGCATTGGTTGAATATTAATAATCTAATACATTAGTACTGGAACAGGAACTGGAACCACAAAGATGTGGTTGAGGCCCCATTGCTGGAGACTCTCAAGGTCAGACTTGATGGGGCCCTGAGCAACCTGCTGAGGTTGGAGGTGACCCTGCTGAGTGCAGGGGGCTTGGCCAAGGATGACCTTTGAGAGCCCTTTGCAACTCAATGCATTCTGTGTGGGTGTGATGGTGCTGGGCAATGGATCTGGGAGCTGAGAGAATTGGGAGAGTTGGGAGCTGTGCTGTGAGCACAGCCTGAGGGAGCTGGGGGGGTGCAGCCTGCAGAGGAGAAGGCTCCAGGGGCACCTCAGAGCTGCTGCCAGGGCCTGAAGGGAGCCTGCAGGGAGGCTGCAGAGGGACTTGTGCTGAGAGGGTCTGAGGCTAAGGGGGAATGGTTTGGAGTTGAGGCAGAGCAGGGAAGAAGCTTAGACTGGAGCTGAGGAAGTTCTTCAGTATGACTCTGGCACAGGCTGCCCAGAGAGGCTGTGGCTGCCTCCTGCCTGGGGGTGTTCAAGGCCAGGCTGGATGAGAGCTTGAGCAGCTGAGTCTGGCTGAGAGGTGTCCCTGCCCATGGCAGGAGGTTGGAGGAGATGAGCTCTGAGATCCCTCTCAGCCATTCTGGGATTCTGTGACCCTCCACAGTCCATGCTTGTGGTCAGGTGTGGATGTGGCAGGCTGGGGAAGCAGCAGGGTGCTCCAGTGCCCATGAGGAGCAGCTGCTGTGGCTGGGAGTGACCTCCTATGCCCTTGGGCAGAGCAGAGATGGTGCCAATGGCTTCCTGGGATGGATGGCTCGAAGGTTGGGCTGGAGGATCTTGGAGGTCTCTTCCAACCACCTGTGTTCTGTGGCTCTCTGCTCTGTGCCCCTCTCTCCCCCCCCGCCTCTGCTCTGTGCCCCTCTCTCCTGTGATGCTGTGGCAGGTTTCTGGAGGCTGATCACAAAACCCAGCATTTGCTCTGGAGATAAGAAAATNGGGGGGGTGCAGCCTGCAGAGGAGAAGGCTCCAGGGGCACCTCAGAGCTGCTGCCAGGGCCTGAAGGGAGCCTGCAGGGAGGCTGCAGAGGGACTTGTGCTGAGAGGGTCTGAGGCTAAGGGGGAATGGTTTGGAGTTGAGGCAGAGCAGGGAAGAAGCTTAGACTGGAGCTGAGGAAGTTCTTCAGTATGACTCTGGCACAGGCTGCCCAGAGAGGCTGTGGCTGCCTCCTGCCTGGGGGTGTTCAAGGCCAGGCTGGATGAGAGCTTGAGCAGCTGAGTCTGGCTGAGAGGTGTCCCTGCCCATGGCAGGAGGTTGGAGGAGATGAGCTCTGAGATCCCTCTCAGCCATTCTGGGATTCTGTGACCCTCCACAGTCCATGCTTGTGGTCAGGTGTGGATGTGGCAGGCTGGGGAAGCAGCAGGGTGCTCCAGTGCCCATGAGGAGCAGCTGCTGTGGCTGGGAGTGACCTCCTATGCCCTTGGGCAGAGCAGAGATGGTGCCAATGGCTTCCTGGGATGGATGGCTCGAAGGTTGGGCAACAACAACAAAAAAAAAGAGGGGGAAGCCTAGGAGAAGGGAAAAATGAAAGGCAACAAGATTTCACTTTATGAATATTTGTGAATAATTTGATTTGCTCAGCCTGCAAAGCCCAGAGGCTCTCCCAACAATGGCAATCTGCATGCTATTAATTTTTTATCCTGTTCTTTGGGTGGAATGAGGAATTCTTACCCTGAGCAGCAGCTCTGGAGCAGTCCCACAACTGCATTATCTCCATCACGTCCTGGCCCAGCCTCCTGTGCTCTGCCAAGGAGCCCTGGGTTGGGTTACTCCACCTGAAACACAAAACTCTGCTGCTATTTCCCCCCCCCTGCTTTTATGGGAGTGGATTGATTTTTATTTTTTTCCCCCCCTTTAAAACAGCCTTCAGGAGGGAAAATGAACTCCAAAAGGCAGCTTTTAAAGCAGCATCTTTACCAGCACAGATATCCCCTTGGCTCCTGGGTGCTGCCTAATGGGAAAACAAGCAGAGGCCAAGCCCAAATCCTGGGGTAGCTGCAGAGTTTTGCTTTGCAGATGAAGCCTCCTCCTTGGCTTTTATTCCACAGCTACAGCTGGGAGCAGCACTGACCGAGCACTGCAGAGCCCTGGCCTGTGTTTTTGTGGGCAGCAACAGGCTGCTGGTCCTCTGGGGAGAGCAGAGGGAGTGATGAAGCTCAGGGAGAGAAGGGTTAGAGCCTAAAGACTTGGAGGGGGTGTTTGCCAAGCCTTTTGGTTTGCCTTTCTCTCCCTTCTCACCTTTCCTATCTTTTCTTCTCATTTTCCCTTTCATTTTTCTCCTTCTTCCTCTCCCCCTCATCCCTTTCTTTTTTCACCCCCTTTATCCCTTTTCCCCCCTCCCTCTTCCCACCTTTCTTTCCTTTCCCCCTTTCTCCCTTCCTTCCTTTCCCTCTTCTCTCCTTCTTTCCCCCCTTTGAGCACTGGGGGAGGTCACCCAGGGGCTGTGGAGTGTCTATGCATGGGGCATGCTCAGATTCCATCTGGGCATGATCCTGGGCACCCAGCTCTTGGTGGCCCTGCTTGAGCAAAGGGTTGGGCCACAGCTCCCCTGAGATGCCTCCAGCCTCAACCAGCTTGAGATGGTGGCCATGGAAGTTGCAGAGTGGTGCCAGCTGTGCAGGAGGGCTCAGATCTGAACCTTGATGTTCTCCCCAGGCACTGCAGCAGGACTGCAGCAGTTTGAGTCCTTCCAAATCCTCTTTAATTGCCAATATCCACAGGATGGGTGGTGGAGCTCTGCACCTGCAGCTCCATGTGGGGGCTGCTCTCATAAAGTAATGACTCCTCAGCTCCTGAGATGGGTTAATGACTCCTCAGCTCCCCAGATGCTTCTCCTTAAAACATCCTCAAGTCTTAGCAGCTGGTGCTGGCTGAAAATGTAGGATAAGGAGGAAGGAAGGAGGTCTGGTGGTGACTTGGAGCTGCAGCAAAGGGCAGGCAGCTGATGTGTGAGTGCAGATTGCAATGGTCCTGGTCCCTGGGGGTGCTCCAGACAGCTGTGGCC
>WBNM01001112.1:26392-46762 GCA_013399055.1 Ramphastos sulfuratus | reverse complement strand
CTAACATCCTGTGATACTGTGAATAAAACATGACACACCACGAAAACCCCAATGCATCAGCATCTTCTGGGGCACCCTTGAAGGTCTTGCAGGTATGGCAAGTCTAACCTAGTGTGCTGCTTAGAGGCTAATTGGAATATTTTAATGAGAGAAATTAGACTGTAGGCTGTGAAAAGAAATCAATGGTGATGTCTACTTCGCTCATAGGTTTGCTGAGATTATATATCTCATACATTATATAAGCAAGGACACATAGACAGGACAGACTGTCAGAGTCTGTGTTTCTCTTCTAGCTGGATCTATGTAACCCAGCTAACCATTCTGTTTCTAACCCCCCTGGCCAATTCTTCCAGCTCACCTTGCACGTAAGGCAGACTCTGGGGTAAGAGAAGGGGACAGAAAGAAGGTGGAAGGGTGGTTGGGAGCCCCTCCTGGGGGCTCTGATTTCTGGGAGGGGGATTGTGTTTCTGTATTACGTTTGACTTGTATATTTCTGTATAGAGCTGTAAATATTTGTAATATATTGTAAATATCTGCTTGTATATTGTACTAAGCTGTGAATATAAAGCTTCATTCCTTAACTTCCAGCCAGCTGAGTCTAGTCTGGGTGAATTCATTGGTGGGGGTGGGGTGGGTAACTCCCAAACCATCACACCTAGGATGACCCAGCCTGAACAGAGCGAAGGAAGAAAGGAGAAAGCTTAAAAACATGTCTGTAAACTGCAGATCTGAGGGCAAACAGATGGTGTGAGAGCACACTGTGATGACTGCAATGTTTTCAATTCCAAACAAAGTGCACAGGGTTTACCCTGACCAGCTTTGGAACTAGCCCTGCCTCACCACAACTCCTCCAGCCTCGGTCTTCGAGGAAGGGCTCGGACCACTGCCCAGCCCCAGAAACACTCACACTGCAGGGAAGGAGCACAGGGACACAGTTCTTTGCAGGGGGAAATCACAGAACCTTAGGGAGATCATTGAGTCCAACCTTGCTGCCAAAGCAGCATCATATAAGGCAGGCCATCCAGCAATGTATCCAGATGGGTTTTGAAGGTCTCCAGAGAAGGAGGCTCCACAACATCTTTGGGTACCACTGAAAACGGCCTGGCACCTTCATCTTGACACCCACCTCTTAGATATGTATAGACATTGATCAGATCCCCTCTCAGAGTTCTCTTCTCCAGACTAGACAGCCCCAGGTCTCTCAGTCTTTCTTCAAGGGAGAAATGTCCAAGTCCCATAATCATCCTTGTAGCTTTCCCTTGCACTCTCTCCAGCAGATCCCTGTCTGTCTTGAGTTGGGGAGCCCCAAACTGGACACAATATTCTAAGTGTGGTCTCACCAGGGTAGAGCAGAGGGGGTGGAGCTTT
The DNA here is from genome assembly GCA_013399055.1 of Ramphastos sulfuratus. Taxonomy (NCBI): domain Eukaryota; kingdom Metazoa; phylum Chordata; class Aves; order Piciformes; family Ramphastidae; genus Ramphastos; species Ramphastos sulfuratus. The sequence continues at coordinate 45,394 of WBNM01001112.1, read as the reverse complement.
CTTCCAACCTGAAATGTTAACCTGGATGTTAACCTGGATGTCAGGAGGAAGTTCTTTACAGTGAGGGTGGTGAGGCACTGGAGCAGGTTGCCCAGGGAGGTTGTGGTTGCTCCCTCCCTGGAGGTGTTCAAGGCCAGGTTGGATGAGGCCTTGAGTGACCTGTGCTAGTGGGAGGGGTCCCTTTCAATGGTAGGGGGTTGGAACTGGATGAGCTTTGAGGTCCCTTCCAACCTTACCATTCTATGATTCTATGAGATAAGGGTGAGCTGATCTGCTGCTCCCCTTCCTTCACACCACCTGCCTGGTGCATGTTGGCTGTGTGAATATTAATATTTCCCCATACAACACCAAATCTGCTTTGCTCCATCAACCTCTATTCAAGAGGAAAGTTTTGTGGGCTGTAGGCATTGTTTTCATAGAATCACCTGGTTGGAAAAGGTCACGGAATCCAAACAAGAATGAGTGGAAATACGAATCTGCAGCCAAGGCGATGCAGTCAACCACATCTCAATTATTTTAAGATCAATAAAGGTGCAAAGCTTTTGAAACAAAAATAAAACCAGTTCATCTGATCAACATCAGGCACCTTAAGAAACAAAAAAAAAAAAAAAGAAAAAAAAAGCATCTGTTGAGCTTCCCATGTTTCCTCTCCCCCTTACCAAAGCCCCAAAGCATCCCAGACAGGCACTGTAGCTGTAATTAAGCATGTTTTGGGGAGCAACTGCCCCTGATCAGGAGGTGGTAGAGGCTGCATCCAGAGTGCTGAAGCCTGTTGTTTAATAGCTTTCTGACCCAGTTCTGTCAATGTACCCTATTGTCAAGGCAAAATCCTTCCTCTGATTTGAAGCAGCAGCCACCTGCATAAATATGGCCGAGTTGTAACTCTGAAACCAAATACAAGCACTGAAAGCTTGAAAAGTCTGTACTCCAAAAAGCACTTCTGACCTCTTCCTTAAAAGTTCACTAATCACTTTTAATTCATAATTTATTTCCTCTTAATATACTTGCTTTATATAATACCTCCCCCTTTCCATGCCCCCCACCTCCTCCTTTCTTTTTTCTGGAAGTTCCCCAGGAGAAAATGGTATTACACAACTCCCTTGATTAACTGGAAATGAAACTTTTCCCTCTCAGTAGTCAGGATTTGGTAGTGTTTCCAGGATATAACCCACTGTGTGCAGTGCTGAAAGGCAAGAAAAACCCCACGAGCATAAGTGGAAACGATTCAAAGGACCTTCAAGCAACAGGGGTTTGACCTCCGTGGTCCCTAGAGCAGAGCTCAGTAAGGCTCTGCCTATGCATCAGGGGGGTTACAGACGTGTAAGACTATCGCTACCCTGCTCCTCCTGGGTTCTGCCTCCAGTAGAGTGGCACCTTAGTGCCTAACAATACATGATACACAGAATGTAGGGGTTGGAAAGGACCTCTGAAGACCAAGTCCAACCTCCCTGCTAGAGCAGGCACTCACTGGTAATGGTTAAACGATAAACAAATAAATCAATCATGCTCATAGTTAAAGCACTTTTGTATTACAGGGAGGGGAGAATTTGCTGGGGAAGGCAGAGGTCCACCAGCTGCTGCCTTGGCCATGCTGCCGCCTCGCTGCCCACAGAGGTTCGAATTACTCTGGTGGAAAGCCAATCAGCCACAGCGACAGAGGTGTCCACCTCATGCTTCTCACAGAGATCTTACCTACCCTAANAATCTGCCTCCCTTGATGAGATCCTGTAAAGGACACAAGTCCCTGAAAGCCAAACAGTGGGGGACAGCATGGTTCCACTCTGCACACCATCTCAGGCTGCTGGGTGGGTTTTTTTAATCCCCCTAAGAAACCACGTATTCTACAAGTCCGGGTGATGCAGCAGTGTTCCAGCAACACCTGCAATTTCACCATCCTCTTCAGTAAGCCTAGGGCCAGCCATGGTGGGCACATCCACCTTGCTGCACCCCGTGTCACACCAGCCTTTCCCACAACGGCTGCAGTGGGCAGTCAGGTAACATTTCATAGCCCAGTTTCCTGGAGGGATGGTCTTAGATCAGGCAACACATGGCCAAGTCTCTACTGACACTGACTTAAGGGAGTACCACACTTTTTAGATCCCAAACTTGCTAATTCCCACTTTTCCTTGCCAGCCTCCCAGTAACTGTGCCCTGCTGTCAAGGAACATGTGAATAAACTGGGAGGGGGAAAAAAGGTTAAAGAAACCCAAGGGAATAGCAGCCTCTTTTTCTTTATTATGGTGAATTTGGACAAAGGCTCTTCTGTTTCCCCCTTTTTTTCTGGGTTTGTTTTTTTGGTTTTGTTGGGGTTTTTTGGGGGGGGGGGTTAGGGTTTTTTTGTTGTTGTTGTTGAAGGGCTTCATGCCAAGCTGCATTATTCCTCTTCACCATGGTACTGTCATGAATCTCACCCGATATGTTTGCCTGAAAAATCACAGGTTTTCATGGTTTCATGTTTTTCTCTCAACCACAACTCCCTTTGTCACCTCAGGCATAAAAAGAGGAGGAGAATGGTTCAGGCTCAAATCCAATCCCAGCAATAAAGCAGCCACCAAAAACACTCCAAACACAAAAAACCACGACGACTTTCCAAACCTACCACCAGCAAAACCTACTTCCCCCCAAAAGGGACAGAAACCCTCAAACTCCCCTTTTTGCTACCTCCCTTATGACACAGATCCATGCAACTTCACAGGACCACAGAATTAACCAGGTTGGAAAAGACTTTCGAGATCATTGAGTTCAACCTTTCTAATTAACTAAACCATGGCACCGAGTGCCTCATTCAGTCTCCTTTTAAACACCTCCAGGGACGGGGACTCCACCACCTCCCCAGGCAGCCCATTCCAATGCCAATCACTCTTGCTGTCAAGAACTTCTTCCTAATATCCAGCCTAAACCTGCCCTGGCACAGCTTGAGGCTGTGTCCTCTCGCTCTGTCACTGGGTGCCTGAGACTTGCTGCAACTCACTCCACACAACCTCCCTTCTAACAACTTGGAGGCTTGAGAAAATAGCCTGTAGCATCGGCAGGGTTGTTTTGAAAGACTTTTAAATGGAAATAGTTTCTTTTCTTGCAGCCCATCGTGGCAACTGGAGCAGGAGCTCAGCAGCTCATAGGGGGTTGTCCTCTGTTTCCAGCCTATTTACTGCTCGGCTGAGAAAGGTGCCTATAGATGCTTCAGTTTCTCAGATGGGAGTTTGGAGTGACTCAGTTATTCAACAGCCCAACCCTTTTCTGAAGGCTGTCAAAGGAGTGATTTGATGCCTTTCAGTGCTTTCCTATACAAAATGCTGAAAGCCCAGCAAACTTCAAAAGCCGCAGAAGCGGAGCTGGAGTTTGGCAGGAGTTCATTAGCTGCCTGTGTCCTTCTGTGTGTGGCTTGTAATTACATGCAGACCTGATGCCAAATCCTCATCTACCAAGGGATACCAATTAACGTGCTGCTGGACGGTTCGCAGGTAGCTAACTTCGAGATGCAGACAATGGGGGGGGTGCCAAATATCCCATGCTTCAGTGTTTTTTTGTTTTTAAAGCTGTCCCTTTCCCCTCCCCCTCCCCCCCTTTTCAAGTGAGGTTTTGGCAGCAAAGCTGGGATTGTCCAGCCTGCTCCCAGGCCACACACTGGTGGGTCTGATTCTGCTTTCACTGTGCACCAGCATCTGCAGGGACATGCAAATCCCTTGGTGCACTGGCTGAGGGCTCACAAGTTGAGTCACCTACTGTATTTTCCCTTCTTATAAAGCATACTTTTCTGCTCCAAGCAGGAAAACTCTGAGGCAAAATTTGGGCTCCATACTTGCTGTTCCAGCTGTAGGTAAACCTTTTACTCCTATAGGCAGTAAAAGAATAATGTCAGGAGCTTTAACAGCAGGTGGAGAGGCTGAGGAAGCAAGTATCTAAATACAGTAATTCACCTTTGGAGAGGAAAAAGTATTACAGAGCTGCATCTTCTGCAGGAAAATGTAACACCAAAAAAAAAAAACCAGCCCTTCTTCTCTTACTTGAGATCTGCATCCCTTTGCAGCCAGCTGGCTGCCAGTGCAGCCCTTGGCAATTAAAACCCTGGGAAGTCAAACACAACGCCACGGAAGTGAGCCTTTTGTTTCCCTGCTTTTTCATTCTTGCCTTGTGTTTGATCCCCAAACAGATTTCTCAAGCTATGAAGAAAAGCCACAGGTCCAGTGGAGCATCCTGGCACAGACTTGGACACTGGTTCCCCATCTCTGTCGGTTTTCCCATGGAGATCAGGAGACTTCGCTCTCATTTCCTTGATTCTTTCCAAAAGTCAAGATGAGTCCAATGAACTTCTCCCTTCCTATCCTCAGAGTCCACTGAGCTGCTTCTCCTTCCCTCAAGCCTGCAGCAACTCAGTGACCTCCCATCCTCAGAGTCCAGCTCAGTGGCCTCCTGTCCCCAGAGCCACCATGAAACAAGTGGCACAAGATGGGCACGATTTCAGATTTACTGGAGGCCTGCTCCTCCCAGGCAAAAACCAGACTGAATAGAGGGGCCAGGAGAGGGAACTTGCGAAAAATGGTCATGTTTGATGTAAGTGCTCCCCAAGGCATCAGTCACAGGACAAACTCTGCACCCAAAAAGCGCAGGTTTGGATGGGGTATGGATATTCCTGCAACACCCAGAGACCCTCATTAGCAGTAAGCTGATAGCTTTTACTCTTCTTCCTTTACCTTTGTCTTATAGTTTTCCACAAACAGACAGTGTCTATGTAACTTTTTCAGACACCGTTGTCTCCCACTCTCCCCTCCAGAGAACACCACTTCCTACATGTCTCTCTTTCCAGAAAAGAAGCACTGTTGTGGGTTGGTTTATTTTTTTCTTCCCTCCTGTCACATTTCTTACTTCCATACTATTGCCAAACACCTTCAGCCCTGGGGGATAACTTGACTGCAGGAAGGCTGTGAGCACAACCCAACGCTCGCGCCGCTTTATCCTTCTAATAAACCCTTCACTGCATTTGACATGACACAGGTCTTGTCCAGCCATGAAAGCTTTCTTGCTTATCAGGAGAATTTTTAATCAACTAGAAGAGAAAACATGGCCTGACATTTTATTGCTTCCTTGAGCTTTGCTTTCAGATGTTTCGGTTTTCTCCAATTTGTCCTCCTGCTAATCTCTTTAACCAGGGATGGGTGGAAAGCCTTGAGTCTTTCATGGCCAGCAACTTCCCCCAGATAATTTGGAGGCACAGCAGGCAGGGGAGCGTGGGGGTAGTCATGAGGAGGGTCTCATGGTGAGGTGGGAGAAGGACCAGGCAACAAGCTCTCATACTCACTGCAGGTTCTGGGACATGGGTTTGTCCCGGCCACAACTACAAAACAACAAACAGCGTCTGTGGGGAAGGGTCATAAGAAGTTCAGCTTTCCTCTATTAAAACCATCTGGTGCCTATAAAAAAATCCCAACTGGTTGGTTGGGATGGTTGGTAGCACCTCCTCCCTGCTTGGCTCTTCCTGGCACTTCTCAAGAGCGTGGTGGCACTCAGAGATGTCACCGTGAGGGAAGGGAAGCTGTGGGAACCAGAAGCCCTGTTGGACGCACTCCTCACTTTGCATCCCTCTTGCTGTGAAAAAGGTGCCCCAGCAGCCACCTCTTTCCACTTCTCCTTAGCTGAGCCAGCCTCTTCTTCACAAGCTGCCTGTCCCCTCAACAACACAGGCTCCTGCCAGAGTGCCTGCAGCAAGCCTGTGCTTTTTAAACACACCAAAATGTCCCTATGAGGTTGCTGTGGGACCCAGCAAAGAGTTTCTCCAGGTCGCAGACACCAGTGGGTCCCCTATTCCAGAATCAACAGCAAGAAGCATCGCCAAACCTGTGGGAGATGGGAACCTTTATTTTTCCTAAGCCTAAACTTCTTCTTTGTTTCCAACAGAAATAAAAAGAGAAATTAAAACAGAAGGGGAAAAAAAAGAAATAAAAGGAGAAAGAGAAAAGAGAGAGGTGCTTACAGCCAGTTCCCCAGCCTGTAACACAAAACCGCGCTGTGCTGGGAAACCTTACACCGCGCAGCATCCAGCTCATGGACTCCTGCTCCACTCCTCCCGGATGCTTCCCCAAGCCCAAACTGCCCTTGAGAGAAGCCAAGCCTCAGCCTCTGCTGAAAAGCCTCTTTGTTTGGATTCCCTTTCCAAATCAGCGTATCCTGAGCTTGAACTCCCTCCCACCCCTCTGCAGGGCTTTTTAATGTTCGGATGCCTTTGGTAGCAGCCAGATTCGCCAGCAGGTTTGTGGTCCTGTAATAGCAATTCAAAACCTCGGTGCTGGGGCACGCAGGGTGCTAGGAGCTTGCTTCATGTTCAAGAAGGAAGGAGAGGGAGGGAGGAAAAAGAAAATATTGCAGAATTACTTCAAACAATCCTTTCATCGGGAAGTTCGACCGGAGGAGCCAAGTTGTCCTTAATTAAACAATAGCTTTAATCAGCCTTCAGTAGTCTACACAGAGGTAGAGCAGTGAGCTGGAGAGCCACTATTTTTCTCTCTTAAACTGGAATAACTAAAGATAAGGCATTGCAGAAGCCCAGGCATGGTGGCTGTTCCATACAGGCATCACCAAGAGGGTCTGACTCCAACTGCTGCCATGAGCTTCCCATGCAACCTCAAGTCCATCACTCCTTGAACTCAGAAATTAAATGCATTTGCCTTCACTGCCCACTCTGTCTGTCACATCCACACAGCCCTGGCATGCAACAGGGCCCCACATCTCCTGGAGGCTTTGCAAGCACCCCAGAATCCCACAATTCCACAAAGGGCAGGAGATACTCCCACATGGAAGACAGCATATTGAGGCCTTCAGGTAGTTAAAGGAGACCTAAAAGACAGCTGGGGATGACCTTTTTATTAGGACCTGTTGTGACAGGGCAAGGCACGATGGTTTGGAACTAAATATGGGAAGATTTAGACTAGATCCAAGGATGAACTTTTATCAGGACCTGTTGTGACAGGGCAAGGGATGATGGTTTGAAACTAAATGTGGGAAGATTTAGACTAGATCTAAGGAAGACTTTTTCTTTTACATTGAATGTGCNGGTGGTGAGACACTGGATCAGGTTGCCCAGGGAGGTTGTGGCTGCTCCCTCCCTGGAGGTGTTCAAGGCCAGGTTGGACGAGGCCTTGAGTAACCTGTGCTAGTGGGAGGTGTCCCTGCCTATGGCAGGGGCTTGGAACTAGATGATCCTTGAGGTCTCCTTCCAACCTTACCATTCTATGATTCTATGAAAACAAAACAATCAATCCTCTTCTCTGAAACCAGCCCATGTCTTGAAGCAATGTCACTGGGGAACAGCAGTTTTTCACTTGCAGTTAGCTGGTCCATCAACTTCAGTGCTGCATCTTTCACTGCAGAAGCAAAACGCTGAGCATTTCGGCAGGTGGATTTTCAGACTGTGGGCCCAATCCTGCACTCACAAAGCAATGCCCACTTCTGCAGACCACTTCTGGGACAGCAAAAGCGACATCCCTCTTGTTGTATCTACAATCCAGATGCATCCCAAACTCTGTCCCACTTCTCTGGGCTGTTTAAAAGGTGCTGCATCCCTGGACCATGCAGCAGCCCATGGAGCTTTAGGCACTGGAACACTTCTCTGTGCCAGTGCACACAGTGATTTATCAGAACAGGGTTTCTCCAAAAAATGTTGTCTGACTTTTTCCATAGGGTTTTTGTTTTTGACAAAGATTCATACCAGCTCAGTCAGGAAAATGCATGCCACAAAATTTTTCCTTTAAGGAAAAAAAAAAAAAAAAGGAAAACCAACAAACCCACCATGAAAAAAGAAAAAAAAATAATCCAACAAAAACTACCCAACCCTCCCAGCTCAATGCTTTAGAAATGCTTCCACATGCTAATCAGCCTCCTATTCAGCTCCAGACTGAATAGGACTCCAACAATGACAAAGAAATACGCTGAACCTATCCCACATTTCATCCCCTTCACTCAAAATGTTGCTGTTACCTTGGTTTTCCACCCGCTTTGTGGGAGCTGCAGGCAGAATGGCAGCTGCATGCTAAAGCTGCAGGGATGGTCAAGAAATGAGGAGTGCTAGATTAAAAAAAAAAAGAAAAGAAGTATCCCAGGTTACAGAGGGGAAAAAAAAAAGAATTATTTGATGAGAGTCATTAATGCTGCAAACTTTGATATGAGGAAGTAAGAAAAAGTAGATGGATACATAAATCCAAGAGCTCTACTGGAGATATAAGCTCTTGTGGTCATGCAGCAAAGAGAATTTTTTTCTTAGCTTGGCAGGTATGAATAGGTTAGAGCCCCCTCCAAGCTCTTCCTTTGAGAATGAGCCAGTTGTATTATGTGCTGCAGTTGGTAACATGTCTTAGCTGCAGAGGCAGATGTCTCACTGCACCTGTCTCCTCACAGTCATAACCACAATAACTTCAGCCCTAACTTTGGGTACAGACAAGCCAGCTTCCCCTGCAACGTGGTTTAGCCTTTCCTGCATGGGAACAGAGCCACTTTGGGAAGCTTTTACAGGAATCCAAGCTCTAGGACAGGTGCACACATGTCCTAGGGACACGCTTTGGCCCAAGCCCTGGGAGCTGCAGACTTCCTCCACGTTTGCCACGTCGCTGAGGATCCGATTTCAAAAGGTATCTCTGGAGGCTGGTGATGGCCTGGCAGGACTGGAAGAAGCACTGAAGCCTGCAGCTTCACTGAAGTTCTTAGGGACTGAAGGCACTTCAGGAAGCTTTGGGCACCTGGGTGCATCCATACTGGAAATACTGCCTTCAAAGTGTGCCCTCACCCTCACCAGGCTCCAGCTCTTTGCCCATGCATTAAGGTGATGCTCCTGCATGCTCCTCCTCTCCTTAGATTAGAAATTCCCCGAGGCACAAACCTCCCATGCAATGTGCCTGGGCAGGACCAAAGGCAAAAGGGCTCAAATCCTGGCACAAGATTTTGCTAGGGCTTCAGCCAGGCTGCAACACAGCATCTGGAGGGGAGAAGAGGCTCCCAAAGAGAGTCATCTAATGAGTGATCAAAGAGCAGCTTCAGAAGCCTGCTAACACCAAACTGGTTCACAGATATCAACTTCAAAGGAGTTTTGCTGCCTGCCATCAGCTTACCCCCCACCCATCCATCCAAAACTACCCCCTGAACATCACTCAGAACATGAATGCAACCAGCATACAATGACCAGAACTGCTTCCCAGCATTTTGCCATGCTATTTGCAACTCTCCCTTTGGAAACTTAACTCTTTAAAAAGAGTAGTGGGCTTTGCAGAAAAGCCTTGGAAGCCCTTGGAATGCCTGGGGAGCAAGACTGGTTGCCATGGCTACTGCACCACTACGAAGAGCCAAGCAAAGGACTTTGCTGTCAGCGTCTGTGGGAATGATAACCAGGGCTGGGCTGGCTGCTCACTCCGGCCAGCCTCAAGCTGAGCCAGACTTTAGGAAAGGCCCATCACACCACCCCAAACACAGAGGTCATGACTAACTTGCTGAGCATCAAGAAGACAGGAAGCCCAGACCACCTCTGGCACATTGGCTTTCAAATTCAGTAGCCCAAAGAACGTTTTGAGGCACACGATGAGCTTTACGTGAGTACACACTGAATTAACAGCCATGCTCATCGTTTCTGCCTGCAGTCTCCAGGACATGCATGATCACCCATGAGGGCACTGCTGTAAAAACATTCAAAACCAGTTCAAAGATCTCCCCAACTGGCAGTAAACCCAAGCAAGATGCTGTGCAGCTTGTGGCTCTCTTTGCGCAGCATCAGGCTACCAGCCTGACCCTGCTGGGGGAAGAGAGCTCTCCGAGGGAGCATCCTTTGGTTCAAGAGGGATGGCTGCCCAAAACCACTAACCAGGAACTTTCACTTCTCCTGTTTAAACACATGAAGGAGGAAGAACCACACTGTTCTCAGTTCCTCCAACCAGCAAAGGTGAAGTGGCCCCAAGAAATACAACCTGCCGCTTGTGAACTCCTGAAGGACACCTTCATAGCTACCTTCAGTGTTCAGGGCAAGGTCTGGGTTAGCCCAGCAATGCCAGTCCAGCTTCAGTCTGCTGTGTCTCTCAGGCATTGTTGGCTGTATCAACTGCTATGTTGGTATGTCACCCAGGGAGGTCATGGATGCCCCCTCCCAAGAGATGCTCAAGGCCAGGATGGATGAGGCCTTGAGCAGCCTGGTCGAGTGGAAGGTGTTCCTGCCCATGGCAGAGGGGGTTGGCGCTAGATGATCTTTGAGGTCCTTTCCAGCCTAAACCATTCTATGAATCAGAAAGGCTGGTGGCATCTGAGTGTGACAGAGCCCTGGAACAGGCTGCCCAGGGGGGTTGTGTAGTCTCCCTCTCTGGAGATAGTCAAAACCCTCCTGGATGTGTTCCTGTGTGATGTGGTACAGGTGATGATGCTCTGGCAGGAGGGTTGGACTGGATGAGCTTTGGAGGTCCCTTCCAGCCCCCAACATTCTGTGATTCTGTGATCTCCCAAGCTTTTCTGTGCTGTGGTCAACACAGCTTTCGTGTATTTTGGGGCAACAAATGAAGAATTATGGGAAAAGTACTAAAAGGTTATGAATGCTCTCCACTGAGAGTCACCAGCATTGTCAGACCAACTCCAGCTTCATCTGAGCTTTGGCTGGCAGCCCCAGCCTCACCCTTTAGCTCCTGACTGAGGGCACCATATGCTCAAATAAGAAAAGCTCCTATGTAAGGGTGTGAGCTACGGGTAACACTGGAACCAGAACACAGGGCACAAAGCGTACAGGCATTTTCGGAGCATCAGAAGCTCTGGAGTTAAATTACATCTTCTCCTTCTAGCATTCACTTGATGCAGGGAGTCAGCTTTCAACCTTCTGTCTTCCAAGCATCCAATCCATGTGAAAAACAAGCCCATTTACGTGACCAACTTGAAAGGATGGAGTTTATAGGAATTTCTGATGCTTAGAAACCCACCAGGACAAATCTCATTTTCCACCTTGTTAATACACTGGCTTGGCCATGAACTTAATGCTTCAAGGCAGGTTTTCCAGTGGTTTTTGTCAAAAGCTGTAGGAAGTCTCCTCAAATTCGAATTGGTGACATTCTGCCTCCTCAGACCTAACTCAAGGAGCAGCTTCTTGCTGCTGGTGATTCCACCACGACAGCTAAGCCATCGCGTGCAGCTGAAAGGCAAGAAGGGATTCTTCAGCCTAAGTTCCCAACAGCTGCTCCAACACAACCCTCTACACAGACACCCAATCTGAGCAAAGGGACTTGCCACCTCCTAAAATTGTGGAGCAGGTAGTGCTTCTCCAAGGTAGGTGTCATGGGAGAGAGCAAACTGGGGATAGATGGGGTGGTGTTGAAAGGGATTCAAATGACCTTTTGAGAATGGGGCTATGCTGACCCACAAGGAGATCATAGAATCACAGAATGTCAGGGGCTGGAAGGGACCTCGAAAGCTCATCTGGTCCAGCCCCCCTGCCAGAGCAGGATCACCCAGAGCAGATCACATTGGAACGCATCCAGATGGTTCTTGAATATCTCCAGAGAGGGAGACGCCACCATGCCCCTGGGCAGCTGGTTTCAGCGCTCTGTCACCCTCAGGGGTCAAAAATTCCTCCTCAGGTTCACAGGAACCTCCTACACCTCACTGCCCCTTGTCCTGTCACTGGACATCACTGAGAAGAGGCTGGCTCCATCCTCCTGGCACTCAGCCCTTTTATATTTATAAATATTACTGTTTATAATGTTTATAAATGAGATGTGCCAGACAGGACAGCCTCTTCCTGACTTTTGGTGACAGCTTCACCAGCCAAGGTATCTGCAAAGCCAGACCATAGGTTGGGTGCAGGCAGGACCCCTTTGTATGCAGTAGTACAGCCTGAAGCACCACGTTAGGCACAAGAGGGAAGCTCAGAGGCTGCTTTAGCTCCTGTTACACCAGGCAGTCCCACAGCTCTGCCACACCAGGTAGTGAAAGATAATAATAATTAAGCATAGCCAGAAAACTGACCTTGGGTTTTATAATTGCAGGATAAATGCTGAATTGCTTTAATTCACCTCTTTTTTGAGGTTTTGCTATTCATTTGATTTTCATTTTCAAGCCTTTTCTGGTTTTTTTTTAATATAGAGGCAGACCCTTCTCAGTGATGCCCAGTGACAGGACAAGGGGCAATAGCTGGAACATCAGAGGTTCCACATAAGCATAAGGAAAATAAGTCTTTACTTTGAGGGTGGCAGAGCACTGAACAGGCTGCCCAGAGAGGTTGTGGAGTCTCCTTCTCTGAAGGCGTTCAAAACCCACCTGGATGTGTTCCTGTGTGACCTACTCTAGGTGATCCTGCTCTGGCAGGGGGGTTGGAGTGGATGATCTGCAGAGGTCCCTTCCATTCTGTGATTCTGTGAAACCCAACTTGGTCAAAAACACAAAACAAAACCAACCACCACAACACAACTGCAGAATCCAGAACAAGGAACAAAATAATCGGTAATGTGACAGCACTTAGGACTAACCCTTCAACTGGCATCCAGCTGCACAGGAGGGAAAGCTGCATCTGGGGAGGGCGTTTCCTTGCCAGCCCCTACCCCAGGACACAGCCTCCCAGGGATGCACAGGGCTTGGGAAAGCTGGGAGAGGAAGTTTTGAAGGCTGCTGCCTTTCCCCACGCTGCCTACAACAGGCATGCCCTTGTTCAAGGCACAGGCAGACTGGGCGACCGCAACCGTCCCTTCTGGATTACCATGGATGAAGCAGGAGCATTGTACGAATGAAACAGAGAGGATGGAGTCTGCCCCACCAGAACAAGTCCTGCAGCAGAGATGAGGCCTTCCCCTCTCCTCTTTTTAAACCATTTCAGGCAGAGATGGAGGCATGCAAACATCCTTCCCATCTCCAAAGCAGGTAGTGAAGAGCAGCCTCGGTTTGCAAAACTCTACCCATGCTGCGCGGGTCCCCTAGCTGCGGTATGCAAACTCTCTTCAGGCAGTACATGGAGGCACATGCATCTGGAGGATGTACCAGCAGCCTGTATCTAGACAAACAAAGTCAGACCAAAGCAGCCTAAGAAAGGCATGCATATTAAATTGAGATTTAAAGGGTATAAAAATAAGCTGTTTGATCTGGCAGCGATGTTTATGTTCTTTTCTGTGCTCACTACAAACAGATAATTAAAAAAAAGGCATCTACTGTAATGGTGATCCCATCTCCTGCCTGTCTCAGCAGCAGGTACACAGGATTCAAAGCACTTCTGGCCATGAAGCAGTTCATGTAATTCTGCCTTCCTGGAGACACATCTTCAGGCTGGCCAAATTCCACCAACTCAGGAAAGCCAGTGGATTCATACCCTCGAGGACTTGGTCTGCCATAGGTACAACATTTCCTTCTTCTGCAATTACCACCTGCAGTATAATTGTCACTAATGACCTGCTCCTGATAGCTGTTTGTTTGTTTGTTTTCTAGTTTTCATAAAATCAGTGAAAAAAAAATTGTATTTTAAATGCCACCAAAATATTTCTCTCGTAGAGGGGCTGGACCACATGATCTTTTGAGGTCCCTTCCAGCCCCTGATATTCTGTGATTCTGTGTCTTTTCTTCCAGTCATCTCTGGCTCCTCTGGTCTCTCAAGAGAAGAGTGAAACTCCAGACGGGCATCATGCTTAGATGCCGACTGTTGGTTTAGTAAGAAGCTTTTCCAGGCCCAAAGAAGCTCCTCTACTCCCAGATTATGCTGGACTACAACCACACAACCCCATGTTGAGATGCCACCACCTCTGCAAACCTGCCTTTGCTAAAGTACTTCCAGTCCAGCCATCCCCAAGACAGACTCTGCTGCCTCATAGGGAGCTCCCTGCTGCCAAGAGATCCTTCAGGTATTAAAATAAGCGATACATAAACACTGCCAACCAAACCCCATCTAGAGATGCTCAAAACATGACAACTCTCCACCCACACAGCTTCTCGCGTGCGGTATGGACTCAGCCCTCCCCAACACGGCAACGACGCAGCACGGAGAAGGCTACGCCAAGGTGTTGGGACTGCCTGGTTGCTTTAGTGCAGTCAGATCTTGCTGTCCTGTGCTGAAAATAAATAGTTGGCTCAGCAGCTTCCTCGGGAGCATACAGAAAGATGTTACCTACATGACAAGTGAACTCATGCATGGCAGGGTAGTCTTAAAACTAAAAAAAAAAAACCCAAACCAAAACAAAAAAAACCACCCCAAACTACTCCAACCCAAACAAAGCCAAGTTGCTTAGCTCATCAAATTCAACTTTATGGCATCCAAATAACTCTAACCTCATCCCTCATCTTTAATTCCTCCCACTCCTTGCACTTAAATGACAATCCCAGCACTGTTTGTGCTGATTTTTGTGACAGAGTGACCAGACCCCAGCACAGCTCAAACTCTTTTTTAGTTTCTGAAAGCTGGATGCCGCCACAATTTGCTATCCAGAAGAGGAAAGTTAAGAGTAATCTAAACTGTTAGCCCAAATTACAAGATTATATCCCTACTTACATAAACATGTCAAGGTCCTCCTAGGGTAAATATTTACTTTCAAAGTTCATTTCAGCATCAAGATCCCTACAGAAGAGGGGATGTCAAACTGGTGAGCAGGCTGAAGAGATAGCAAGGTCGTAAGAGGCCTATCCATCTGTTGCTTCCAAACCTTCCATAGGCAGTAAAACTTGTGTTGTGCAGATTAATTGGGATTGATGGAGGAGAGAAAATTAAAATTAGAGGCAGAAAAGAAGAAGGGCAGTAAATTATGTGCAGTTCACATCGCACCAGCCTGCCAAACCAGCTCCCATAAACCAGATTTCCACCAGCGTAGGAAGCAGGGGTGTCAGTTGAAAACCCTCTATTTTGTAGCTCAAGCAGGACTTTCTGGAAGCTGTTCTACCTGCAAAAGCTGCACAAATACAAGCACTGCAGACCCTCATCTGCCCTACTACCCTTGCTGACATAGTCTTTCCCGCTTCCAAGTTTAAACGCCCAACTTGGCGCCCATCAGCAGAGCACAGGTGGCTGCTCAGGGCTACTGAATGCAAGGGGTCCCTGCCAAGGGAAGAAAAGGCAGGTCTGAGAGGACTACATTTAACCCTAAGTGCTACATCTGTGGGGCCAAACACCAAAACATCCCACCTTAAGGGTCAGTGCAGGAGGCTTTTCCTACCTGGCCCACCTATCCTGCAGCAAGGTGGTGGCTGGTTGCAACAGCTCCATGCAGAGTTGTATGTGGACAGCAAAACCCCCCAGCAACAAGAAAAGTTGCCCCATGGGACCTGCCTCAGCCAGGTGACACCATCCCCCACCAGTAACAACTCTATGCTCCAGGTAGCAGGTACAAGACACTCCCAGAATAAGAATGGAGCTGTGACTGAGGATGATTTGATGAAGGTGGGATGAGGTCCTCCCATCACACCTCTTATTTTGCTGCTTGTAGAGTTCCACACAGCTCTACAACATGAAGACAACTTCACCTCCTCCAGCTTAGCTCCTCAATCACATTTTCAGATGTGCTGCGACCAGTTAGACAAGGACAGGGCAGCAGGGACCGTTCCACCCTACCAATCAAGCCTGTGGCCCTAACAATTTCAGGAAGCATCTCCTAATTCTCTAAACAGAGCCCTCCCGAGAGGAGGAAGCAGATGGAGAAAGTTACTTTCCCCCCCTCAGATGACCTGTTTTAAATAAATGCACACTCAGTTCTTTTGCTGCCTCTTTCACAGTGTTAAGCGCCGACATGAAATTTCTGGGGAGTTCAGTGTGTCGGGAATCATCCCTTTTGTCCATGCAAGAAACCAAGGATTTGGCAGTGCCAAGTGCTCTCATTAGAGGAGTGGGGTATTCCAAAATATTCAGCTGCCTGCCAGCCCCAACACAAGTTGGAAATGCAGGAGAAATGAGGGCTCTGGTTCAGCAGGGATCTTCATCCAACCTACTCCACCAGCAAGGCACTTCTGCAAGTGGCTCGAAGGATCTTCAAGGAGCAAAGATACAAATCTCTCCCTTATGCATTTACTATCAAGATAATCATTGTACTTAAAAGATGAAAGACAAAAGTGGATCTTTCCAACTGCTCACACCAAATTAAAAGCTAAAAGGAAGCTCCTGATAGCTCTGCTTTGCTTCTTCTGACTTTCTCAGATGCTTATGATAATTGTCTTCTGAACAATTTGTTTAAATTTGTATGTAAACAAAGAAGGGTTTGTACACATCCAGCACCTCACAGGGAGCTGGCGTGTGTCATTTTGGAAAAGACATGCAATCCATGCTTTATCCTTTTCATTTTTCTCCCCTAAAAATCCAGTCCAGGTCAGAATTATGGCACTACCTGCGCCGGAGGCCAATGCGGCATTGCAGACCTCTGAAAATCAAAACAACTGGCTTCAGTATTTCCCAAAAGTGGTCCTCACGTAAGAAAAAGCCTTCTGCTGCCATGGGTAGCCACTCCAGAGGTGTAACTTAGTTCACTGACTGTACTGAAGGCCATTGGCAACATGCCTACATGCACCAGCAGAAGACCTCTACCAACTACTTCCACCTTAAAACGAGTCACTTCGCTCCTTTCTGCTGCTTCTTGTCTTGCACGGGACTCGGGACCTTTTTATGTACTGAATGTGTAAAGAGCCACCAACCTGTATCTGTCCAACTTTCTCCCACAGGCTTCAGCTACAGCACTTTTACTTTTTTCTCCCCCACCTTCAAAGCATTGGGAGTGTTTTTGCAAGCTCAAGAAGCATGAAAACAAGGATCACTTGATCCTAAGCTAAAAGCTCACAGTCTTCTCTAGCAAAAGGCAGCAAGAAGAGCAAGCCAAAGCCTTCTGCAAGTGGGGCAGCTGGCTTTCACAGCACCTCCTGCCCAGTCATCCACCAGCAGGTCTGGGTGTATTTGAAAAAAACATCCCCAAACACACACCACGAGGAATCCATCCTATCATCACCTTCTTCCCAACCATGCTCTTCACCTGCTGGGGATGAGCTACTGTCCTTCAGCTACTGAATTCAGGATCTTACTTTTCAATGATCCTCATAATTAAAATCGGAAAACAAAACAACAAACGAACAAACAAACAAAAAAAGAAAAAAAAAAAACCAATCCCAACAGGAGGAAACAAAAACCACAACAAAAGGATGACCAAAACCTCCACAACTCTGGTGTTTACTTTCCGATTTCCACCTGTAGTAACATGGAACAAAGCAACAATCACAGCTCCTGCTGGATCGTGTTACTGACTCCCTGCTAACAATACCTTCCAGTGATGTTCGCTAAGTTCTGTTTACCCCTAACTATCACAAGTAGAACACCACATGTCACCTAATTGCTTTTTCACTTAGGACCCTTTGCCTGGAGAAGGGGAAGAACATCCCTTTACCCATTCAAAAAAGCACTTACTGATGCCAGGGAACTCCTGAAGTGAAAGAAACTTGCCTAAATACAAAGTTTTAAAAGTTGTGACTCCTAGGAGTTGTTTTAGTAGGAATCCAACCTCTGTTTAAATAAGTGAGGTAAGTCAAGCTAGTTGTGTTTCTACCTTTATTAGTCTCATATACAGGATATCAAGCATTTTTTTTATTTTTTCCAGATACCAGAGGATGAAGCTTTCTGTGCTGGCCTCTATTCTTGTGGGAATATAAACAGAAAACCATGCCTCTCCTTCTTAACGTATCAGTGCCTCGTAATCCGCACCAGATGATCAATAAACTACATTTAAAAAAAAAATAAAAAAATTAAATCAAACTGACAGTCCTTAAAAAACTTGGGCCCTAAGCAGAAACAATTGTTTTAAAGGCTGTGGTGTCTGGAGTATTAAACTCACGTGCTGTTGCGTTATTAATCTCTTTGTTGGAAGCCAGTTGATTTCCCCTGCCCGTGTCTGTCAATTAAATATTCAGCATCGCAGCCACAATTGAACGCTTGATGCTTTGGCATGCGAAAAAGCTTTTGGAGACAGGCTTGCTGACAAGTTTCCTTACATGCCGTTTCCAGCAGCCCAAGCAGGCCAGCAAACCAAGACCTCTGCCAGTGACTAGGAGATGCCTTCAGAACACTTCAAAGCGAGCTTTGAACGAAGGGAGTTTAACGAGATGCCTGTGCCGGGTGCGAGAAGCGGAGAAGGGCAGACAGACAAGACAGACAGATAAAGGCGACCTCGGAGCAGCGCAAAGTAAGCGGGGTGGTTGTTTTATCGCTTTTCCCCGACGAGTAGACATCTCAGGGCGCCCAGCTGGCTACAGCCGTAGAGCACTACCTCCACCTGGAGCTAGCCTTAGCCGGCCGGCGGGCTGCGGGGCCCAGCCCGGGAAAGGGGGCACCTCCGGGGGCGCATCCCCGAGCCCACAGTGCCCCCTGCGTCCCGACGGCGGACGGGCTCTGTGTGTGTGTGTGTGTGTGTGTGTGTGTGTGTGTGTGTGTGTGTGTGTGTGTGTGTGTGTGTGCGTGTGTGTGTGTGTGTACCCCCAACCACACCACCGCCGCCGCCGGGTCAGGCCGTGGCAATGCCGGAAAACGATAAACACATAAAAATAAAGCTACTACTAATCGGTGAATCGAGGGGTGAGGAGGTGCCGTGCCCAACACCCCTCGCGGCTAGCCGCCCCCTCTCCCCACCTAGGGCTGCGTGACCCCGGCGGGAGGCGCTTCCCGCTCCCCGACTCGCCTCGGCCGGCAGCCCCGCTCCGCGCCCCGCTTTTGTTTGGGGAAACGGCGCGGCTGGGACACGGCCGAGTTCTACTCGCTCGCCCTCCCTTCCTCNGTCGGGGTAAGGGGTAAAAAATAAAAATAATAATAGTAATTAAAAAATTAGGTTTATAAGTATCAAGATCTCAGTACGCAGGGGGGAAAGGTGCGGAGCGAGGAGTCGGGGTGATGCTGAGTCCCGGGGGCAGGTGGGATCCGCGGTGGGTTCGGCGCTCGGTTCCGCGCTGCGCTGCTCTTGTGTTGGGGGCTCCCGCCGAGCCCGCCCCGGCCGCTCTGGGAGCCACCGGCTTGTTTCTGCACTTTTATTTCGCGAGGCCCTTTCCACCCCTTAGGAAAAAAAAAAA
>WBNM01001111.1:1053-28321 GCA_013399055.1 Ramphastos sulfuratus | reverse complement strand
CTTCTTGTAATAGGGGCTCCAGATGCTTTTCCTCTAACTGTCCCTCTCCTCCTGCAGAAAAAAACCCCTTATCTGAGCAATATTGACCACTCCATCAGCATATCTACTATTTAAGGAAACATAGTATGCATTTACCAGCTGGATTAAAAGGATTCTGTGCTGAAAGAATTTTGGTTTAATCTGTGAATCTACTGAAGTTTTTGTTTAGTCGATGAATGCACTGAGGGGTTTTGTTTATGAATCTGCTGATTTTTTTTTTGTTTAATTGATGAAAATCTAACATTAAGACAGCGAGTGTCAAAGTAAAAAGGTATTTCTAATGAGACATAAAATATCTGACATTTTGGAATGGATGTTTTTACAGCACTTAAAGGTTTTTTCCTGGGTGATTCCACACTAAGAGGTTGTTGTGGCGTTAGCCTGATTTTTCTCACTGACTCATGGAATGGTTTAGTTTGGAAGGGACCTTGAAAATCATCTAATTCCAACCTCCCTGACATTGGCAGGGACACCCTCCACTGGGTCAGACTGCTCAAGGTTCTCTGCTGTCAGTTAAAATGTGAGGTGCCTTGGTCAATGCATTGTGTTGTGGTAATGCTTCAGAACCAGAGTCACAACCCGTGGGGCAAAACCTTGCTGCTGCTTTACAAACACAAAAATCTGCATCTTGCAAGGGTTTGCTGTGAATCTGTGACTTGCTGTGGTGCTGCTCTGGCATTGCCCTGCCCTGTGGTGTTTTGCTTTCCACAGGTAGGTCTGTGTTTAGGCTGGCAAAGCGCGTTGGGTGTCCTCGTGGTGCAGCTCTGTGGCTCAAAGCCTGCAGGCTCTATGCCTGAAGAGACAAGAGGGAGGGAGAAAAGGGAGGAGCGACTTGCTTGTAGTCATCCAGAAGGAAAACATAAATCTTCTGACCTGCAGTACAGTGCTTGTTCCCTTAGCACCCACTGCCTGACAAGCCATGTCCCAGATCTTTGCGTATGCGATAGTCCCACTGAGTTCAATTGTGGCTAAGGAAACACAAATATTGTTGCTTACATGCGGAGAGTTGCTCATGCACTAATCAGATGAAAACCAGAGATATGCATCTCGGCCCTATTAGCTGCCTCACACAATTCATCATTGAAGTGGGTAACAGGGCTCAATTAGGCACTTGTGAGTTTGGCTGGGGCCTGCAGGAGAGCGTTGCCTTGTGTAATTCCGTTTGGTTTTGGTTTTATATAGTAAAGCACAAATAACATTTGCTCATGAGGCAGACGAGGGACACGCTGCCAGAAATAAAGGCTCCCAACGATGATACAGGATGTTGCTGTGGTGTTATCATATGATTCATCCACTATGAGTATGAACAATTCTTAACCTCAAGACACTCTCACTTTCACGCCCTCTGACACACATACCACGGAGGACAAATGCCCTCAAGATGAGTACTACGTTAGGACTGGGATGTTAACTCATAGGGGTTCAGCTCATTTCAGGTTCATAAGTGAAAGCCTTGGCTTTGCCATCCAGTCCTTGAGCGTGGGGATTCTAAGGAGGGTTTTCTGTAAGCAGTGTGTTGTGCTGGCTTAGTAAATCCTTTGTGGAGGCTGATGGACTGTAGTAATAGAGGCTGTAAAAATGGTCCTTGGTGGAAACCACTGAAATAAGAAATGTAAGGAGGATGTGGAACTGCTGGAGCAGGTCCAGAGGAGGTCACAAAGATGATCATAGGGATGGAGAAGCTCCCCTGTGGGGACAAGGTGAGAGAGTTGGGCCTGTTCAGCGTGGAGAAGGCTCCAGGGAAACCTTAGAGCAACCTTCCAGTATCTGAAGGGGCTACAGGAGAGCTGAGGAGGCACTTTTTACAAGGGCTTGTAGTGATAGGATGAGAGGGAATGGATTGAAGCTTGAGGAGGGCAAGTTTAGACTGGAGATTAGGAAGACATTTATTTGAGTGAAAGTGGTGAGACCCTGGAGGAGGTTGCTTGAGGTGGTAATGGATGCTCCCTTCCTGGAGGTGTTCAAGGCCAGGCTGGATGGGGCCTTGAGCAAGCTGGTCTAGTGGGAGGTGTGCCTGCCCATGGCAGGGGGTTGGAACCAGATGATATTTAAGGTGCCTTCCAACCCAAACTACTCTATGAATCTATGAAATCAATTAAGAAGAGAATAGATTTGGTCCAGATGGGCTGATACAACTGAGCTGGATGCAGGAGGTAGTGATACTGAGTTAAAGCATCTGGTAAAGCTGGATGAAACATAGCCAAAGGCATTCAGGTGTTTGCAGGAGTGGTGTTCTGGTGAAAGTCACAGGATCACAGGATGTTAGGGGTTGGAAGGGATCTCTGGAGATCGAGTCCAACCCCCTGCCAGAGCAGGACCATTTAATCTAATGCAGATTTCACAGGGATGCATCCAGACAAGGCTTGAAAGTCTCCAAAGGAGACTCCACAATCACAGAATCACAGAATGAACCAGATTGGAAAAGACCTCTGAGATGATCCAGTCCAACCTATCACCTAACCTTTCTAATTAACTAACCCATGGCACTAAGTGCCTCATCCAGCCTCCTCTTAAAAACCTCCAGGGATGGGGACTCCACCACCTCCCCAGGCAGCCCATTCCAATTCCAATCTCTCTTTCCCTGTAGAACTTCTTCCTAACATCCAGCCTAAACCTGCCCTGGCGCAATTTGAGTCTCTGTCCTCCTGTTCTGTCACTGTTTGCCTGGGAGAATCTCTCTGGGGAGCCTGTTCCAATGCTTCTTTGTCTGAACGTAAGCTTGGCAGTTCTGCATTGGTAGAGCAATAACAGCTTGTATTAGAGAGCAGCTGGACTTTGAGAGTTGTAGTTGCAAACCTGCATGTCCTGAACGTCTCCTGCCTTGGCTAGCAGCTGGATAATGGATGAGCTCTATGCAAGCCCTTCTCTTGTAAGCATTTTGTTGTCTTCCCTCCCATAACGCTGATCTTCCTCCTAAACGGCTGAGGACCACCACTGGGGTGCAATTTGCGGTTCTTTTGGTTGAGCTGCGTGGAAGTGCATTCTGCTTGCAGAGAGGTTGAGTCGGGCGCTTGCTTTGCCCTTGGTCATCCATCCTTCGCCAGGCACTCTTTGCCTTGCAAACTCGCAGCACTAGATGGCAGTGCAATGGCAAAAACCTGCCCTGCGCTGCCGGGAGGGGAGGCAAATGTCACCTGAAACAGTGAAAGTTGGCATGCAAAACAAGCGCACCTTAAAATGCCTCTTCGACATCCTTCAAGTCCCGGGATGCTCTCGGGAAAGGTCTTTGCTTGCGACCCAGAGCCATAGGAGCTGCACCTTTTGATGCCAGGCACAGATTTGGCCCGTGAGAATATGATATTAGGTCAGGAAACGTGGGTAAGGTTTAAAATGAGTAACCAAGCAACCAACAACAACCAAAAAAACCAACCAAAAACTAGGCTGTTTGTATCCAGAATTCAGTTTGCACTCAATGCTCTTCCCCACGTGTCCAGAATTCAGTTTGCACTCAATGCTCTTCCCCACAGGACAACGTTCGGTGTTGCTTTGCAGGTCACAGGCTTTGTGGTGCAATAAATTAAGCTGCAGGTCATCTCATTTTAGTCCTCTTGAAATGAAAAAATAATAATAATAATGATTTAAAAAAAAGGCTCTGCAGCATTCAATCCCTTTTTGTGGCCCAAAGGGGAGTTTAAATGGTATTGGTTTGCTTTTCTGCAGGGAGAAGTGCGTCCTGTGAGTCTGTGTGCTTGAAGTGTATGGAGTACGTGCCCTCGCCTGTGTTTTCCTAGGTCTGGATTAGCACCCTCATTTATGACCAAGTTTTTAACAAGGAGGAAAATGTCACAGTATAGCAAAATAAACATGGTAAAAATAAATGGCAGAAAGGCAGTCTCCACCACGCTAAACATCGTCCTCTTTGGACGTCATGAAGACAGCTGTTGACTGAGAGTGAGATCTGAAGGTCTTTGTTAGGAAACGTTATTGCTGAGATTTTCACTGTTTGGATTTCCTGTTTTCCTCACTTCTGAACCCTTTAGCTTTTGTAATCTAAGCAGGGTCAGGTCTGGTCATCCGTGGGGAAACAGACTGGCTGTGAACAACAAGGCTATGTGCTGCAAGAACAGCGCAGGGGAGTCAGTAGGTGAACGGTTGGGTGGGTTATGGAGGCAGCCAGGATCCTCATCAGAGTTTGCTCTGACCTTCTGTGTAATGCTGGCATTGGGACTTCCCTATCTAGGTTTAAAAAAAAAATAAAAATCTATCCTTGATTTTAAAACATTGAGTGATGGAAAACCACCCACTGGCCTTCAGAAGTGCTTCCAGAGCTTAGTTGCCTTTGGCTGTTAAAAATTAGTCTCTTATTTTGGTCAAAATCTACCTGGCTTTAACTGCCTTGCCACTGCATTTGGTTCTGCCTCTGTCTGTAGACAGAAGAGCTCATGTGGAAGCCATTTGTACAAATTTTGATTCTCAGTTATGATACCCTTCAAAAGATTCTCCGAGAGCCATCATCTTCCAGAAGAGATGTGAAAGTCAGATTGAAACCATCTGATCTCTCCCAAAACCCACACTTTCAAAAGAATGTGTCAAAATCCATTGTTTGGACTACCCCCAAAGTCCCCTTCCAGTACCAGTGCCATAACTTTTAACAGTCCTGATCTGAAGCTGTGCCCCTCTGCGTGCACAGGCCTTTGTGTCTCCACGTTTCTGGAGCAAATCATTGCTGTCTGCCAGTCCAGTTCTTTACAACGAGCCTGAAGGAATGACTGCCATAGTGTAATGAGTTCATTTTGACTCCTGCCCATGCCATTGGTCTTGTTTCACCATCCCTGGAGGAAGAGCAGACATTCTGCTTAACCAGCATCAATTCTGCTTAGGACCATCTCTGCCAGCATCACTCTTTTCCTTTCCACCATTCATTTTCTTACTTCAAGTACTGGTTTTTTTTTTTTTTTTTTTTTTTGCACCAGTGAATAGGTTAGATCTGCTCTGGAAAGTGGTCTTCACAAAGCTGGGATGTTGCCTTCTTTTCCTAGTTATGCATGGCCTGTTTGCTCTCAGTGATACCTTGGCTTTTCTCAGGGTTATCATGGCACAGCTCATCCATGCTCTCAGGGTCTTTTGTGGTCGTGAAATCCTTAAGCTGCAGCTGTGACTGAGTTCAACTGTTTTGAAGGTCAGCTGGGAGAACTTTCACAGGGTGGCATTGAATGGTTGGATTTGTCCCAGAACCTCCACCATGCATCTTGGTTTTCACTTTCAGATTCATAGGTATAGAAAGTGCCATGCAGACATCGTAGGACTTGATTCTCTTCTCACTTATAGTGCTGGTTTGAAGGAGAGCAGAAAAATAACCTGGGTTATATCAGTGTAAGTTGTGTGTTTGGATTCTTGGCTTGCTGGATGTGTGCAGTTTCAGTCAGGGTGTCAGGTATCTGAAGGTGTCAGGGCTACTCTGCAAACTCGAATGTAGGATGCTGAATGAGAGGACCCAGGGTCCTGCTGTCCTCTCAGTGTACAAGCCCGAGTGGGGCAATGCAGCCCATCTGTCCTTCTGCAGAGCAGGTGGACTGGGCAGCAGCTCCAGTTCTCCCACTCACTGACCCTCATAGCAACGTTACTGCAACAGGACATTGTGATTTACAAGGCCAGGCCAGCAGGAAATTCCTACCTCCGCCCCCCGGAGAAAGGAGGAAGCAGGAGAAGTTCTGTGACTCAGAGTCATGGCTGAGTCACTGCATACAGGGTTCCTGGGGTGGTTGGTGCTCAGCTCCCACCAACCTTTACCCTGACCCTGAAGTGCAACTGGGATGAACTTGCACTCCTGCACTGGTGCCTGGAGTTATTTGGTGGGGGTGAGGGAGATGAGAAGCTGCTGGTTCAGTTAGTGCTGAATAAGTAACTTATGGCAGGTGCCTGGCAGCTTATGATCATCAACAGGGTATTTATTTGGGACCAGAAAACATCCTTAGTTGAACAAATCTCTCATCTGTCTTCCTTGGCTTACCACAGACTTGCTGAAATTGGATGGGGTCGTTTGCTGTCTAGTTCCAGATAATAAATCAAAGGGCTGAAGAAAATGCAGGAGAAAAGGCATGAACTGACCAAACATTTAGCTTATTGTAGTAAGCATCAGCCCAGCCAAAGCGAAACTTACCCAGCAAATTTTCACTTATCTCAAACCCAGTTATTCCCTGTAGGCAGCTGAGTTGTCTAAGTAAATAGAGGTCACTTTACCTTGACTAAACAATGACTTTGCTATAGTCAGTGCCAGCTATGTCACAGTTACAAAATGTACTTTAAAGGCTCGTTGGTAGCAGGCTGCCAGGGTGAATGAACCAGTCAGTCTGGTCTACTTTGGGCAGGATTTAGGATGCTTAGTTAGATGAAGCTGTGGTCGGATCAGCTGATCCTGTTCTTTGAGTGGGGATATAGTATGCAAACGAGCAGCCGTGTATAAGGAGGAAGCGAACAGGAGCTGGGGGAGTGGAGAAGGGATGGCTTTCCTCTGATGTCAAAAATCCCATCAGTCAGTGCTCGCAGTGAAAAAGACAAGAGGAGAAGAATGTGGAGAGAGAGAGAGAGAGAGGGAGAAGAAATGAAGGGAAAGGACACACTCATTTTTCCTCCCTAAACCTGTAGGCTAACACTGTCCACCCTAATAGGATGGAGACATGAGCCTGATCCCGAGTGCCAAGTTCTGAACAGCCTTCCAAGCCCCAGGGATTGTTTCACAGCCCCATCCCGATCTGGACTTGGTTAGTACTGTCTTGATATAAATAATCAGGTAGATAAAAATTGTCAAGAAACTTACTGCAGTTTCCTCAGGGCTCTTTTTTGTGTTATCTTTTATTTCTGGCAGTTTGAATTTTCTGATGGCTGTCTGTGTTTGTCAGAGGTGTTAGATCTCCAGCTCTCCTAGGATTTCTGCAGTGTTGTGAGGAAGGACCAGAGCTGGCTGTAACTGAATTAGCTCAAGCACCAGGAGCAAGGAGAGCTGGAGCTGCCTGGAGCTCCCATCCAGGTTGCTAATTCTTCCTTCCGAGGGGTTGGTTTCAGAGAGATGCCAGATTTGTCCTGCGTGCGTTTCGCTGTGTGCCGTTGCCTGTAATTAGTTTNAAAAAAAAGCCGAAAAACAACCCCACACATTTTTTGGCAAAGGGTTGTTTGTCTAAGCAATTAATTAAGTGCTGATTTTGAAAGAATTTGAATGAATCCTCTTGCACTCTGTGCATGGATTTTGTATTAATCACTGCGCTGCTCGCTGGCTGAATAAGGACTGAAAAAAGATGCACAGAGTAAAAATTTTCCTCAGGAAATGAATCAGACAAGGAACCTATGCTTCATCTTGCCTCCTACAAATGAAGAAAGAGAGGATTTTGTCAATGGTGGGTCAGTTTACAAATGTGTCCTTTGCAGTGTGAGTCATAAGCAGTGATACATTTTGCAGCAATGCAACCACAGATGCAGTTTAAAGCCAGGACTGAATGCCAGCTAAAGATAAATAGAAATGAATCCTCATGCCTGTAATAGTAATGAGAATGAAAATGCAACCTGTCAGATCTGCTTGTGTGTCAGCCAGCTCTTGCTGCTTTTTAAACCAGTGTTAAAACTCTCCCTTTCGTGGGAGCAGAGTAATCCCTTGGGACACGGTCTTGTGATTGCCATTTGCTGATAAGCAAGGCAGAGATGTGGATTACAAGATGGAGATTGTGGAGTACCTACCCTGCTGTAGGCACCTTTACTACACTGGTGTCTTAAGGAGAGGGGACAGCATTTCAGCAGAGCACAGTCTCCAGCTGAATGTGAATGCTCCCAGGGAAGCATCACCGCAGTGCAGGGAGGGGATAAAGGACTCAGGAGCAGGTGGGAAGCGATGCAGTCTCTGCAACTGGCTGCAATGTGCTGTTAGTGCTGAGCTCTCCAAAAATGCTGAAGGAGTTTTAATTTATTTTTTCTCTCCCAAGACCACCAGCCTTTGTTAGTGTTACAGCTGTTGAGAGATGTGTAAAAACTGTTGTCACAAAACTACTGTCAAGATTTGTTGCCGTTGCTTTACTTGTGGGTGAGATAATGAAATTTAGCAGAAAATCTGATCTGAAATACAGCAGTTTGAGTAGTTTTCTCTGCTGCCACTTTCCCCAGTGCTTGCTGAGACTAACTCTGGTGTGTTAGCACTCATGGTTTTATTTTACTTCACTTGAGTTTCCTTGTGGTCATCTCTAGCTCACCAGGCTTTAAAATGTTAGGCAAGAGAGCAGACGTGGATCACATTCTTAGGGGATCCGCCAAAGCCAATGGCACTGTCACAATTTATTCCTGCCCAAGATCCATCCATTGGTGTCCTGAAGTGTGATAAGATGAACAGCTGAGATGCTGCAAGTCTTTCTTTTTTTTTTTCCTAAAGATAACATCCCTCCTTGGAAAGCCCTTTGTAAGAAATGAGTTGATAGCCACAGATCGCAGCATGTTTCTTCATTAGCGTACGCGCAGGCTTTCAGCCTCTGGGCTTCAAGACCATCACAGTTTGCAAATATTGGCACCTTTCTTTGTAAAAGTGATGACACTGAGGCAGCACCAAAAAAAAAGAAAAAAAAAAAACATTTTGAAAGTGGGATGGAGCAGAGAATGGCAGACCTGGAGTCAAATTTAAATTTTCTGAGTCACTGGCCAGCACTTTCAGAGCAGTCCCCTTCTCTTTAGGGTGAAACGATTCTTCTTACAAAAAAGAGCCAGAGGCTCTTGATTATCCATGCAAAACAGGCCAGGGCTTTGATTTGTAAGGTTTTGTCTGACACAATTTAAATGGATGAAGCTCAATTTAGATTCCAAAAGAAAATCTAAATTTGATGGTTGAGACATATACCCACTTTTCTCTCTTATCCTGAGGCACCATTCTCCACCCTTCCCCTTACCTCCTCAAGAAAAGAAAAGATACCGCCTAATGCTTTGAACCACGAAAGCATATTTCAAGATCAGTGTGGAACAATTAAACCAATGATCTGTATGCTTCAAGGAGAAAACTGAGCTGCAGTAGCTCTGCTTTGACAGGTCTTTGGAGGATTTCAAGGAAGTTACACCCACTTCATTCATGATAATCGGCTGTTTAACGCAGAGCAGCTCAGTGTTATGAATGAAAGGGAGCATGTTTTGGCTTGCAGAACAACTCACAAATCTAATGCTTCACTCATCAGATAACCAACCACATTAAAAAACTAAATTAAAAAACAACAACAACAAAAAAAAACCCAAAAAACCAAAACCAACCCCAAATCTGACTTCATTCTCGAAATGAAATTAATGAACGCAAGATTCAGTGAGGGGGAAAAAAAAAAAACAAACAAAACCCAACAACCCACCCAACATCTAAAACTACAGAGAGATCCAGAAACATTTTACCTTTCCTTGCTGTCAATTTGTGAATCACTGTGGCTGGACAAGTTGAGGGGGTGGGGGTGTGGAATATGCAGCCTCTGAATGCAGTTTTTGATGAAGCTCAAAGCAGGTCTTGGTGGGGTTTATGTATTTGATTAGAACATGCTGAGCTGCTGGATTTCATAGCACTTTGGTGGCAAAGGGCAAGGAAAAGGGAATAAAATATTAGAGGTCTACAGAGTATATGGATCTATGGAAGTAATATATGGATCTATAGAGTATATGGATCTCTAGAAGATATGGCTCTATAGAATATATGAGTATATGGATCTGTAGAAGTAATATATGGATCTCTAGAGTATATGAGTATATGGATCTATGGAAGTAATATATAGATCTATAGAGTATATGAGCTTATGGATCTCTAGAAGTAATATATGGATCTATAGAGTATATGAGTATATGGATCTGTAGAAGTAATACATGGATCTATGGAATATATGAGTATATGGATCTATAGAAGTATATATGGATCTATAGAATATGTGAGTATATGGATCTACAGAAGCAATATATGGATCTATAGAATATGTGAGTATATGGATCTGTAGAAGTAATACATGGATCTATGGAATATATGAGTATATGGATCTATAGAAGTATATATGGATCTATAGAATATGTGAGTATATGGATCTATAGATGTAATATCTTTTCATTGGGATGGTGTCGTAGGGGCTCTATGAGAAGCTGTGGGCTCTGTGCTGTGCCTGATTGGCCCCTGCTGATCATCAATCCATTGATATTTTTACTTATTGAACCCAGTTTTGTGGGCTACCAGGCTTTTCCTAGGTGGTGTGCAGCTGCTGGAGCTGCCCTGCATCAGATTCATGCTTGGCACCACTAGGTTTCCAGGCTCTGGAGTCTTGGAGGATAGTAGGACTCCTTGGAGGTTACTCTAGGTAAATTTAATTTAGGATCTCTTGAATGAAAGGCAGGAGCAAAGATAATTTAAGGCTGTATTTCTACTTTTCCTTATTCCCAGCTGCTTTGCTAATAAAATAGCTCACTGAAAGAGCAAAGTGCACATCCAGCCCACTGCCTCCTTTACCAGGCCACCATCTGCCTGTGCCTGGGCAGGAAGGAGCACAGTTAGTTACTCTGATCAGCTAAACACCCACAGGAGGTTGCAAAACGTTTGACGTGGAACTAAACTCAGTGTTTGTTAATTGTAGTTATGGAGGAAATGTTTAGAATCGTTTCCCTTTCTGGTTCTCATCTGGCTTTGGGGTTAAAGTGTCAGATTACTGTATAATTATTTTCTTTTTTAATGGCATTTTTCAAAGCATTGCTTGTTTTCACCATTTTTCTTCTGAGGGAAGTGCATCATCAAGTTTATCTCAGAGAGACATGGTGATATAGGTTGATTAAGTGATTTTTACCAAGAATGGGTCAATGGTAAAGACTGGGATTAGCTTTCTAATCCAAAAACCATTACAGCAGATGTGTCTTTCCAGCCTAGGAACATCAAAGCTTATCTTAGTGCCTGGGTAACTTCCAGGTCTGTAGTACTCAAGCACCCCACAGCACTCTATCACCAGGAGCCAGGGCAGTGCTTTCTGTCTTACCTTAACAGATGCACCAGCAGAGTCCATGCCTTAGCCAAGAGCTTGGAGAGTGTCTGTAGAAGAGGTATTATGGCTTTGATGGTCTTTGGATCCATTTGACTTCACATTGCCAGTTGATGGTCCAGTGTAGTAGTAATAATTAGTAGGAGTCTCCAAAATCAACAGCAAGAAAATGAGAAATGGGAAAAATTCCTAGAAAATAGGACAGTCCTGGAGCAGGTTAAAAAACTAAGGCCTAGGTTTCCTCTACTTGAATGTGAATTATTCATAGATTCATAAAATGGTTTAGGTTGGAAGGGACATTAATTAGGAGAATAAGTGATTTTTCAAGAAGCTTAGGAGAGTGTAATGTTGCTTTTGGTGGCTCCTGTGCTGTCACTGCTGTGTCATATGGACAGAGAGGCTGAGGGAGCTCTTCTGCATCTGCAAAAATCCCAGAGAATCAGAAGAGAGAAGCTGCTGATGGACTTTTCATTGTGCATTCAGGGCAAGAGGCTGAGAAGGTGCATTTTGCCTGTAGGTAGAGGAATGCTGGGAGAATCATCCATCCATAGGGCTACAAAGATGCTTAGGGGACTGAGCACTGCCTGATGAGGAGAGGCTGAGGGACCTGGGGCTGCTTAGTCTGGAGAAGAGAAGACTGAGAGGGGATTTAATCAATGGTTATAAATACCTGAGGGCTGGGGGTCAGGATGGGGGAGACAGGCTCTGCTCACTGCTCCCTGGGATAGGACAAGCAGCAATGGATGGAAGCTGCAGCACAGGAGGTTCCAGCTCAACACAAGGGGCAACTTCTTGCCTGGAAGGGTCCCAGAGTCCTGGCACAGGCTGCCCAGAAAGGTTGTGGAGTCTCCTTCTGTGGATCCGTTGCAGGCCTGTCTGGATGTGTTCCTGTGTGCCCTGAGCTGGATTGTCTGGTCCTGCTCTGGCAGGGGGGTGGGACTCGGTGAGCTCTTTGGGTCCCTTCCAACCCCTGACATCCTGTGAGCCTGTGATCCCTTCATACTTAAATACCCCAAATACTCAAATCCAATACATGCATTGGACACTGTGCTTGCATTTCTGGAACTGACCTTTCTCTGAAAGAGTGAATTTGACTTGAAAGGAAGCTAAACAAAATCAATGGGAGAAAAGTCAATTCCATGTGAGGATCTTTCAACTTCAGTTCAGTAGCAGAGAATCTCTGATGGAAGGTGGGAAAACAGTTTTTCCTCATCCTTTTTAAACAAAAATAATTCCCAGACCAATATTCAGCTAAAGCCAGGCTCTCACTAGAGCCCTTTTCACTTAGCAGCAAAAAACAATATAATATAGCAGTAATAAATAACTAAAGCAAGGTGCCCTGTGGGGAAAGTGGTGAAGTCGGAACAAGGCAAAGGTGGGTTGCATGGTGCCTAGGGAGGGAAAGAGCATGAGGGATCACTCCTTTGTCTGCTGCATACAATAAACTAATGTCCTTCTTTCTTTTTTTTTTTTTTTTTTTGCTCTATACAGCTGTGTTTGGGGAAATCAAGAACTGAACAGATCCTTTTTTATTTCCACTCATTTTCAGGGTGAGTGAACTCTCTTGTCTTCACTACTGCTGCCATGTCCTCTGCAGCTCAGAAGTGTGACTTAGGGTTCAGAGGAAAATCTCTCTCTTTTTTAATCTTTGCACTGATAACACTGTGCTTAATTTAGCAGCAGTGAGGCAGAACATTTGGATTTTGTCATCCATTTCCAAAACCATTGTTGGCTTATTGCTTTGTTCCCACCCTACTGCTTGGTTTAGATTTACATTTTAGTGTAGGTGCCAAAAGATAAGTTATTGCCAATGTGATGATGAATTAACTAATACTTTCCTCTGCCCTAAGAAGGGAAGCCTTTATCTGAGTAACCTATGAATTATTATTTTATTTATTGCTCCGTGGGTACCTCAAAATGGATTTGAGTTCTGCCTTCCTGAGAAATTTGGCCAGGAATTTCTAGTCACAGAATGAAAGAACACCAAAGGAACCTTAAGCTTGTTATCAGAAAGTGTGTCTTCATGTTGGGATAATGGTTATCTGTATTTTGCAAGCCCCAAGCAGTATATGAGTGTCATTGTCAAAAGTGACTGCTAGCAGTCCTGAGGCCTTCCAGCATGCTTGGAAATGCAAAAATCAATAAACAAACTTGGGTTTCAAGAGGCTGTGAGGATTGCTCAGGCATTCTAGAGGTATCTCAGCTTAGCTGCCCAAGGTTAGAGAGAAGCTGTGGAAAAAGCACACGTGGGAGACTTCCAGCCTAGCTGACCTGTCTGTGAGGGTGCTTTATGTAGGTGCCTCTGCCCTGCTGGTAGTGGTACAGATCCCTTCTGTCATGAGCTGGTAGAGGGCTGCAGACATCTCATCACAAGTTAGTGTCTTTCCAGGAGGAGAATTGGGATTCAGGATGGAGTTCAGAGCTGCCTCTCACAGTGGGGATCGTTATTCCAAGTGTCATAAATGCACAGAATCACAGAATTAACCAGGCTGGAAAAGACCTCTAAGACCATTGAGCCCAACCTAGCACCTAACCCTTCTAATTAACTAACCCATGGCACTAAGTGCCTCATGCAGCCTCCTCTTAAACACCTCCAGGGATGGGGACTCCACCACCTCCCTGGGCAGCCAGTTCCAGTGCCAATCACTCTTGCTGCAGAGAACTTCCTCCTAACATCCAGCCTGAACCTGCCCTGGCACAGTCCTCTTGTTCTGTCCCTGGGTGCCTGGCAGAAGAGCCCAACCCCAATTGGCTACAACCTCCCTTCAGGTAGTTATAGAAAGCAATGAGGTCTGCCCTGAGCTTCCTCTTCTCCAGCATTAACACAAGGCCATAGATGGGAGTAGTTTCATTTGAATAAATGAAAGAAGGAAAACTGAGCTGACACGATAATAAATTTATTGGTGGTGAGATTGGTTACCTCATACTCATGCAATTAAAGTTAGACAGTAGGAATGAGGTAAGTGCTTACTTTATGGCACTGCTGAGAATCTTGCCTATGGGCAAAAATTAATACTGTGGAAGTGAGAGAGATTGCACACACCAGGTAAAATTCCCACCATGAAGAAATGGTAGGACACCACCTAACAGCCAGTGCTTGGAATCATAGAATCACAGAATGGTTTAGGTTGGAAGAGAACTCAAAGCTCGTCCAGTTCCAATCCCCTGCCATAGGCAGGGACAGCTCCCACTAGAACAGGTCACTCAAGGCCTCATCCAACCTGGCCTTGAACACTTAAGGCTTACAGGAGCACTTTATGGTGTACAAAAAGGTGAACTGACCCAGACAAAGCAGTTGGGAAGGGCTTCATCTTTGGAGGTTTGACATCCTTCTCTGCATTGAGATCCATCCCTTGAAGGGCTTCATCTTTGGAGGTTTGACATCCTTCTCTGCATTGAGATCCATCCCTTCCACCTCTCCACTTATGTTCTACAAGATGGAGCACGTGTCTGGCTGATGTCCCCAAGTGCTGTTGCAGATCACATATGGAATGTACATGTGCCTGCTGTGTCACATAGTAAACAATACCTAGTGCTGTAGATAGCCTGATCATTAGAGAATTGTCTTGGTTGGAAAGGAGCTCTAAAGTCACTGAGTCCAACCATCAACCTAACACCACCATGGCCATTAAACCATGTCCCCAAACTGCTGTGTCCACATGTTTCTTCAGTGCTTCCAGGGATGGCCACTCCAAATTGGTGGCTTTCAAACTGATCAATAACACCTGTGCATGCCTCTAGAATAAGCACACCAGCTTTGTTCTGCCGCTCTTGAATTCTGAGCCCAAATGTCTTCTGCTTTTATTAAGCCCTGTGCATGAATATGTTGACACCTGTTAATCTGCTGGATTCATTGGAGTTTAAATTAGAAGTGTACCAAGCTTTTAGAAGTCTTACCACTCCTCTTGACTTCAGTGGGATTATTTTGTTCCTGCCTGGTGTGAATAATAAGCTGTTTTTAGAGGGGAGTGAGTAAGGGAGATCAGTAATGGATTCAGGAAGTGAAGGCAGAGAAGTCCTCCTTTTTTCTTCTCCCCAGAAGAAGGTCTTTTACAAGATCCTCTTGTAAAAGGAGGATCTTTTAACTGATCCTTGCCATGTTATGTTTGCCTGAGCTTTCAAAAAGCAAAATGCAGAACTTTGGATCTGGCAAGATGAAGGAAGAGTGACAGCAGCAGCAGTCATGGTAGCATCTTCGTTTCGTCGAGTGTCTAAGGAGTTAGTGCAGGCACCTCAGATGTGGGATACCCTGGTTCAGTTACCTCCCCTGCCTTTAGGAAAGCCACATCCAGCTTGCAGGAATGTGTGCTCAGCTCCAGCCTACCTTAATCTTGTTCCACTTTGCATGACTAATGAAAGTTTTGAGGGTGAGGATTCACCTTTCTACCTCTTCCAGTGGTTGTAATGATCTGACTAGTGAATTGTTTTCCTTCAGCAACTATTCATGTTGGGATTTGAGGACTGTTGGTGTGTTTTAATTGCTGACTGTTTACTACAGAAGGGATATGTAGCCCTTTTAGCAGGGATTGAAGCCCAGCTTTCCTCTTTGCCAGATGAGTGCTGCAGGCAGCACATCAGGGAGCTGTGCTCCATCTTTCAGTGTCCTGAATCTTTCCATCTTTTTTTTCCCCACAGCTTTAAGAGGAAGTGCAGTGAGTCCTGACTCTAGAAAGCAGCTGGTAGCCAGCTGGTTAAGGCAGTGAACTCTAAAGACTGGAGAGCCTGGATGGGCAATACCATCTTCTCCTCTGGATTTTTTACCACTGCTCTCCTGCAGAAATGGAGGATGCTGTGGTTTACTTGCAGGGCTTTGCCTGTAAGTGGCCATGCTCGTTGCATTTGATGCAAAGCAGGGGCATGAATGGCAGCAAACTGGGTAGCTGAAACTTGAATCTGATATTTTGAGAATCACTTTCTTGGGCAACTCAGTATTTCCATATTTCTGTGTAAAGAATCTGAGTCATTTTGCAGAGTGAGCCTGAGAGCATTGGGGCAGATTTGCCACAGTGTGGATTTTACCTGCAAGAGTTGTAGCTCCTGTGAGGTTTTGAGGGGCCTCTTTGTAAGCCACAGAAATGGTGGGGGGCAGTGTACTGGTAGTGGTTATTCACCCTCTTACAAACCTTAAAGGGAATTCCCAGTAGATGCAAACCAGCCTTAGAAGGGTCTGTGAAGTGGTTACCTAACTTAAAGCAGTGGCTTGATGTTTAGAAATAATGCCAGCAGACCAGTGTGCAGCTCTGCATTTGGAGGGTGTTAATCTGTGCCTCTGGGCTGTGCCATGGTGGCTTACCATAGGGGTTCTTCTCTTGGGTCATCGAGCTGCTGGCAAAACCAAGGAGATTAAAGCTGTTGCAGGGAACAAAAAGCAAACATCAATTGAGGCTGAAGCTGAGGGGAAGCCAGGTTGATGTTTCAGATGAGCCTGGTTCTTGCACAATGCTCTCTGCCTATGACTGTTCAGGTAAGTGTGGAAAGAAGTTAAAAAAAAAAAAAATTAAGAAATAATAAAGTCTCCTCAACAGAGAGGAAATAGGAACAAGGTGTCCAAAAATGTTAGAACCATCTGGTTGAGGAAGATGAATTGAATTAACTGTATCTTGCATTAATGTAGCTGCTTTGTATTAAGACCTTTCACCCATAAAATAATGTCTGTGATTTCTGTTTCAAGTTGAATGTTCCTAATATGTGACTTGGAACTTGCTGAAATTTGTGAGCCCTTTCCTACACCAGTAGCTGGTGAGCAGAACAGCAGTGCCTGGGGGAGGTCTTCCACTGTGACTGAGCAAGAAAGTTTCTCTGCTTCCTTGCAGGAAGAAACATCTCTGTGAGCTTGCATTAGTCCTGTTACAGGAGTACCAGTACCTCTACACTGATATTATTTGGAGGTCTCTACACTGATATTATTTGGAGGTTTGAAGTATGCTTTTGGGGTGAAGTGGAGGTTAATCAGGGAAGGAAAACCTGAGAAAGAACTGCTAAGGGGTGCGCTCAAAGCGTCAGCAGGATCCCATGAGCCTCACTGAAAGGAGGAGTGTTAAGGCAGCCTATTTGTCCTGCCTCTAATGGAGAAACCAGACAGAGAGCTGGGGCTCCAGAGAGGCTTTCCTTCTTTGAAAGGGTCTTTGTCCAGGAGGAAGAGGTGGAGATAGTAATTTTGGATCCTGCTGAGGTCTGTCCTAGGTTTACATGCCCNAATTAGCCTCAAACCAGCGCACTAGGGACTTAACTTTCTCCTAGGGACTTAACTCCTCTTTCTCTAGGTCTATGCTCTTTCCTAAGCACCTGTCCTTTTCCCCTAAGCCTGTGCTCTTTCCTAGAGTTCTACACTCTGGATTCTTCTCTTGCTGAGTAGGCTGCAGTAGCACAGAGCATCATCATTATCAGTGTATTTACAACACCAGGGAGAACAGAGTTACACACTGCAGTAGCTACTGAGGCACACAATTATTAGGACATTTGCAGAGGAGGCCTGTGGCTGCCATGACAAGACAAGACTCAAAATTATTACCATCTTAATAGCATCAGAGAGGAGGTTTGGAGACTGCAGTAGCTGTGGAGGCTCACAATTGCTAGCACATTTGCAATATGAGTGAGGCAAGGCTCATGATGTTTATTATATTGTCCATCAGTCCGTGTCCTGATACTGCTCAGTCACGCATACTAGGAACAGCTTATCCATGGTGCTTAGAGAACAGTATGCCAAAATCCTCTTGTAGTCCATCAGCAAGGCTGTCAGAAGACCTCACAAGGCTGTAAAAGGAACGAAGCTATATTAGTATCTGTCTCTCCTTTTCCTTTCCAACAAGTGGAGATATTCACCGTGATTAAATTGTTGGGGCTTTGCAGGAGGCTGAGAACTTAACAAAGGGACTTTGTCACACAAGATGGCCTGTCAGGAGAGATTCCCCAGAGAAGTGCTCCCTCTGAGATGTTCACATACCTGTACTCTGGATGTCACAAGCCAATCACAGTATAGTACTGCCTAACAGAACAAGGAAAAGCATATCAAGTTTTTCAGCAAGTCCCATGAGGTTTGGGTTTTTGGTTTTTTTTTTTTTTTTTTCTCTCACAGAATCATTGAGACTGGAAAAGACCTCTGAGATCATCAAGTCCAGCCTATGACCTGACACCATGACATCAGCTAAACCATGCTACCAAATGCCACATCCAATCTGTTCTTAGAGGCCTCCAGGGATGGTGACTCCACCACCTCCCTGGGCAGTCCATTCCAGCACCTCATCACCCTTGCTCGTGGAAATGGGTGGGAGTGCCACACATGCACTGTAGGTGCCAGACTTGCAGTGAAATAGCCTCTCTGGGCCATGCTTATGAGCTGTCTGCATGCCATAAACTTTATGCCTTGCTTGTTTGTGAGTTTTCCAGTCTCCTTTAGCTGAGACAGACACTGAGAGGAGAAGCACATTTAGTGCAGGAGTCAGGTGTGGGACAAGAGATACACTCCCTGGCAGAGGTCCTCCAGCCTAGCTCTCTTTCAAATGAAACACAGATGTCCTGACTTCTAGCCTATGCCTGAACCACAAGACTAAAGGGAGGGGACAGTATATGTTTTACTTGAGCCCCTCGTTATACTGCTGGCAATGTACTGCTAGTTTCCATTCCTATTTTTTTGTTCTCTTAGCAATCCATTTGCTTTTGCTGCTTTCTTCCTCACTCAGGCAGTCATCAACGCACTCTGAAACACAATGGATTCCTTTTTGTGGTGAATCCCCTACTCGATGCAAACATTTGCTGGCCTCATTTCTTTGGGATATGTTTCAATGGGAAGGAGAGGGGAAAGTATTCCTTGTTCCTAGTGAAAAATGGCACTGGCAGCCTGGGTTATTTTGTCGGCCGTGTGGCTTTAAGTGACGCCTTTGCCATCTGTTCTGTCTGCTAATTATGAATGCAAAACAAACGTAGCCCACAATTGCTTCATTTAGAATAAGGGAGATGGCAGTGACCAAAATAGTTTTATTTTGGTGTCAGATGCTCTTTTCATTTCTCCTGTCTCGTCCTAATCTAAAGCAGGTCTGAAGCACTTCTCCCTCTTCCAGTTTGCAGCAGCAGACATTGCTGTGACTAATGAGAACATCTTCTACGTGTTCATCTTTTAGGCCTTTTTAAGGGACCATCCCACGTGAGCAAGGAGAGGAAAAAGACTACATTTCTTCAGCTGTGAGCAATGGTTGTAGATTTCATTTCTTGCTTCAATTATGCTCATCTAAGAATTGCAATTATCTCCAAGAGAAACATCAGGATATCTCCAGAAAGTTTGGCAGCAGGATGTGAACCACTCTCTGCCTGTCCCATCTCTGTTTCCCTACCTTTTTTTTTTTTATAGCCCTACCTCAACAGCAAGGTGGCAATGAATGATGCATTCTCCTATTACTGTGTCCAGCATGCAGAGGTGAATTTCTCCTGGCTTTTAATTGTGGGCCTAAAGGCTTTTCTTGAGTAAGCCATTGGTGGTGGTAGGTGAACCACCTCCTGCAGTGACTGTGCAGAGACTGGGTTATAAGACCCCCTCCATTTGCTAGTGAGATGCTGCCTGCTTCTTAGCGTTTCCTAAGTTGCTGCTGACTTGCTTCAAGCCAGGGCTGTGGCAAATCATAGACACAGCACTAGCAGCAGAGCCACAGATTGAGGTGACCTAGATTTAGAAAATGGAGATGAGATAAACTGCTCTCTGCACTCTGTTCTAAGGGGACACACAGCCAAAAAAGCTGAAGTGCTGGAGCAGTTTCTCTTTGAGTCACCTGAAACTATAAGCAGCAGGTTTTTCCCCCGTTAGGTGGCTCTCTGCTATGTGCTCAGCTGTGACCTCATTTGTTTCACTTGGCCTTTCTCTAGTCTGAGGCCAAAGAGGAGATGAACAAGTGGCCGTGGGTGTCATGTGTGTGCCTGTGTCCCGACAGCGAGCCTGGCTGCGCTCAGATACACATCTGCTTCCTTTCAAGCCTGCTTGCTTTGGTATTGAGCATGTAGACACATGTCTCTTATCCCTCCTCCTTTCCCTTCCCAGCCATCACTCTTGCTGTGATAATCAACATGTTTCATTTTATTTTCTGGCTGCTTCTGTGTTGAAGGGAACTGGGCTTACGTTATTTTCATACCCACTGAAAAGCAGTGTTCTGCACAGTAGTAGTCCTCCCTTCTTCCTCCCTACAAATCTTCCCCAAGAAAACTGGTTGCTTTGTGCTGAAATATTCTCTTTCCAAGTTATTTTGAAACTCTCCTCACTACTTTCCAGTTTTCCTAAAGTTCTCATTATTTCCTTTTCCCCACTTTGAGGCTGTACAGTGAAGGAGCAGCAAGGCACAGTCTCTCACTAAGAGATAATTCATCTGGAAAAGTCTCTTTCACCATTTTCAGCTCCCAGCATAGCACAGCTGTGACAGAAATATGTGGAGGGCAATGTCATGTCCCGGGTGTGCAATGCCCAAGTCAGATATCACAAACAGTTGCACCCAGCAGAGAGGACCCAGGCTCTTTCTCTCTGTCTTTGACCACTGGGCAGTCAGATAGGAGCCTGCTTTAGGCTGGAGGCCACCTCTCCTGCAAAGCAATTATTGAAAATTCTTCAGGATCGTGCTGCATGGGAGTTAAAGACTTTGTTGATGTCCTAGGCTTGAAGGATGATCTTGTGGTTTGAGCATTTGGACTGGACTCAAGAGATGTGAGATAAATTCCAGTCTCTGCTGTGCACTTCCTCTGTCAGCTTCTGAAACCCTCCTCTTCACTCTGTGCTCTGCCTGTAAAACATCATCCTCTGCTCTCCCAATTTCACTGCCAAACTTGCAGTGCTGAAAGCTCCTGATTGATGGCACAGGTAATGTTCTGAAAACCCTAACTTCAGAGTTATAACAGTGCCCTGGCCCCCATGCTCCTACAAGGGGGAATCCATTTGGAAAGGGAAAGTAAGGGCAGAAAAGCTCAGACAGGTTTGAAGGACACAATGATTAATGCTATTTACTCAGCCTGCTGGCAGTGAGAAACAGCCTGGTTCAGAGTGGGGTAGCAACACTGGGAGGTGAAGCTAGGGTACATTTCCCCTTGGGTTCAATTAGATGCCTGTGGAATGAATGTCCAAGAGCAACAGTAAAAGGCTAGGGAAGAAGAATCACTTTTCTAAGCCTACATAACAATATCTTAGGAAGTTTTAAAGGCAGCAGTTCTGATTGTTGGATTAGTTCACAGAATCACAGAATTTGTGAGAAGCTATTTGGAGAAGTGCTTTGCAAATGGCANTCTGAGCATCTTCGTGGCCTCCTCGGGACTGGCTCCAACAGATCCACATCCTTCCTAATCTGAAGGAAAAGCCTGGATGAATGTTTATGTCCTTGATACCTGATGTGGAAATATCAGGAGGGAAGGGAAGAGGAAAGACAGTTACTGGAGACTTATTAGGTTTCTCAACATCTATTTTTCCCTCTGTTTCTGTGATCTATTTTATACTAAGTGAATTTATACCTACTTGTATATTTGTGTGTCTAGAACAATATATAGAATCAGTTGTCCTGTTTTGGATGTGGTGTTTCTTGTTTCAAGGTTTGGAGTCGCACAAACATGGCAACACTCTTCAACAAATCATCTTTCTTGCATGATTTAGATCACAGATCACAGTATGCTAGGGGTTGGAGGGGACCCAAAGAGTCCAACCCCCCTGCCAAAGCAGGACCATACAATCTAGCTCAGGTCACAAAGGAATGCATCCAGACAGGCCTTGAAAGGCTTCAGAGAAGGAGACTTTGGAGATCCAACTTTCTAATCCAGTGCAATGCCAGTCAAACTTTTTGTCTTTGCACTGGCTCTCAGAGGGCTGCTTTGCTTGGAGCTCAGTGCTTCAGTGGCCAAAGGAATGAACCTTCCATGGAATAATGCAGAAGGAATGTGTAGGTGTGTGCACTCGCTCTTCCCGGGAGGCACTGGCAGGCAGTGGCAGCTCCTGGCAGGGCAGGGCAGCCTGGGTGAGCTGCACATGCACCCACCATGGTCTCAGCAGCCTGCACACCTCCCAAAGGAAGTTTCATTTAAACACAAGGAGGAATTTTTTTCCCTGTGAGGGTGACACAACACTGAAACAGGCTGCCCAGGGGGGTTGTGGAGTCTCCCTCTCTGGAGATACTCCAAACCTGCCTGGATGTGTTCCTGTGTGATCTGCTCTGGGTGATCCTGCTCTGGCAGAGGGGTTGGACTGGATGAGCTTTGGAGGTCCCCCCCAATCCCTGACATTCTGTGATTCTGTGAATCTGTGACTCTGTGATTCTGATGTTAGCCAGGGTGTGCTCAGTCCTAAAGAAGATGCTTGTCCAAAGGGTTGTCTGTGGATTGATGTGTTGTGAGTCCATGGAGCTCATTAAATAGGACATGTTGTCTCCTGTCTTACAGTCCAACCATGAAACAGTTTGGTGTATCTCCTTTTTTTTTTGACTCCTTGACAGAAGCAGAACTCACTGTGAGAAGTGTTTCCAGTGAAAGCAAATATTTGTACAGGTT
Source organism: Ramphastos sulfuratus (assembly GCA_013399055.1). Lineage (NCBI taxonomy): Eukaryota > Metazoa > Chordata > Aves > Piciformes > Ramphastidae > Ramphastos > Ramphastos sulfuratus. Next base: position 5,834 of record WBNM01001111.1, on the reverse strand, counting down.
TTGCTAGAAGGCTGTACCTTGACTACAAGCTAGGGACAACCTATTGGACTTCCCAGAGATATTGTATGGAGAACATGGGTTCTATGGCCATAGTGAGGGCTGGACTTGGTGATTTTAGAGGTCTTTTCCAACTGAAACAGTCCTATGTTAGGAAGCTGATGTTAGGCAGAAGTTCTTCACAGGAAGAGTGATTTGGCCATTGGAATGGGCTGCCCTTGGAGATGGTGGAGTTACCATTGCTGGAGGTGCTTAAAAGGAGGCTGGATGAGGCACTTAGTGCCATAGGTTAGTTAATCAGAAGGGTTAGTGATAGGCTGGACTCGATGATCTTGAAGGTCTTTTCCTGATTAATTCTGATTCTGTAGTTCTGTTCCCTTCTGCTGGGAATTTATCCTACTTTTTGGATCACAGGCTCACAGGATGTCAGGGGTTGGAAGGGACCCAAAAAGCTCATCCAGTCCAACCCCCCTGCCAGAGCAGGACCAGACAATCTAGCTCAGGGCACAAAGGAACACATCCAGACAGGCCTGGAAAGGCTCCAGAGAAGGAGACTCCACAACCTCTCTGGGCAGCCTGTGCCAGGGCTCTGGGACCCTTCCAGGCAAGAAGTTGCCCCTTGTGTTGAGCTGGAACCTCCTGTGCTGCAGCTTCCATCCACTGCTCCTTGTGCTATCCCAGGGAGCAAGTGAGCAGAGCCTGTCCAGTTTCTTTTTCTAGGTGACTTTAAAGCATGACCTGTAGAAGGTTTGCTTTTCCTTTCATTGGGGATGCACTAGCTCGTGCCAAATGGGAGGTATTATCCCAAAATATTTGCTCAATAGGAAGTAATTCTCAACCCCCCTGTAAGGATTTTATCTCCTCATCTTCAAATTACGCAGTTCAAACACACAGATAATGACACATGTAATGACAATGAGATCTAAGTGTGACTGCAAAGAGTAATGGTTAAAAATAATGAGATCCTTCTAACTAGGTTTTATAGAAAGAGGTCTTGAATAGCTAGAGAGAAACAGATGCTTTAGGGGACTTGTGGATAAAAATACTTATGGCTTCCAGTCTGACACCAAAAGTAAAACCTATCCCCACTTAGTCAACCTCAGCACTAGGAATTCTGAAGACCTCAGAGCCCAAAACTGGGAAAGCACATGGAGTACCTGGAGCTGCATCTGCATGGGTTTGGCAGATTTTGGCCTCTTCTGCTTTGCCTTACACCGCTTCATTTTTTATCCAGGTTTGTTCCTTGCAAATAGCTATTGTCACTGGGCCAGGTAATCACAGGATCACAGAATGTCAGGGCTGGAAGGGACCTCTAAAGCTCATCCAGTCCAACCCCCCTGCCAGAGCAGGGTCACCTAGAGCAGATCACACAGGAACACATGCAGGAGGGTTTTGAATATTTCCAAAGAGGGAGCCTCCACAACCCCCCTGGGCAGCCTGTTTCAGTGTTCTGTCACCCTCACAGGGAAAAGAAATTCCTCCTCATGTTTAAATGAAACTTCCTTTGCCTCACCTTCCACCCAGTGCCCCTTGCTGTCATTGAGCATCACCCAGCAGAGCCTGGCTCCAGCCTCCTGGCACTCAGCTTTACATATTTCTAAACATTGATGAGGTAATTTTATTTAATAGGTTTCTAGTGGTCTGAGAACTGTGGATTCTGTTTTCTTTGGAGGAGCACTGCAGCTGTGTGCAGGCTCTGCAGGCAGGGTTTTGTGCCTGGTGGTCAGTGTGGATTTGGACAGAGGCAGTGCTGGTGCTGTCAGTGTGCTCAGTTCTTTGCTCAATACTGAGCATGTTCCTTTAGGAAGGGTTGCTTGGGGCTCCATTTATTACCTCAGCAATGAAAGACTTAGCTCAACCTCAGCAGAGCTTTGGCAGAGGTTGTGGAGTCTCCTTCTCTGAAGACTTTCAAAACCTGCCTGGATGTGTTCCTGTGTGCACTACCCCGGGTGATGCTGCCTTGGCAGGGGCGTTGGACTCGATGATCTCTGCAGGTCCCTTCCATCCTCTAGGATTCTGTGCTTCTGTGACAGTGGAGATTTTCAAAGGCAAACTGCAGACAACTCACTAGAGGAGAATGCAAATATCCTCTTCCCAGTTTAACTGGACTGGTCTACAGTTTGGGTGTCTGCAGGCAGCTTTCCTCACTGCAGCTCACCCAGGGCAAAGCAGAGTGTGAGCAGTCCCTAATCCACTGCAGTGACTGGTTAAGCCTAAACCCTCTCCTTTGCTGGTTTGAAGTGAAAATGACTGATTTTTTTCAGTGACAGTTGTGGGAAGATGTGGCCTGGTCCCTTCTTTTGGCTCTGCTGTAAAAGCAATAACCTCCTGCAGAAGCAGTAAAGGTGCAACATCTTAAACCTCCTTTCAGCCCTGTGTAAGCAACGTGGACCTGTTCACTTGGGGTCCTGCAGGCAGCTGCTTCTGCTCTGCTTCGCTGGGATGGGAGCATCTGTCTGTACAAAAAAACATGAGCAATCTAGGGAAAGGGAAATCTTTGCTTTATGTATTTTTGTTTAGCTCAGGAAAACACTAGTGACTGAGGAAGGATGTTTTTATGATGATTCTTGTGTTTTCACTGTCTGCTAGGGCAAAAGCCAAACCTTTCTCTTAAATTAATAGTTTTAACTTGTTTATTTGGTATTTTTGTTTCAGGTAGTTCTTCCCGAAGAAAGATAAGCAGTCAGGTGAGTGCAATGTNCTGTCTGGGCTGCACTCACACTGCAGCCTCATGTTGAGCTTTTCATCACCCCAGACCCCAAGGTCCTTTTCCTCAGGGCTGCTCTCAGCCATTCTCCACCCAGCCTGGAGTTGTGCTTGGGATTGTGCCTACCCAGATGCAGGACCTTGCACTTGGCCTTGTAGATCTACTTTCCAGTAGACCTCTGGAAAAGGGATGAGAAATGATGAGTGGAGGCAATGCCAGACACTTCCAAATTTCGGAGTGGGTCTATAGCCACCTGATCACTAACCCACTGGGAAGCATTATTTAAATCCATACATCCTTCTCCAGCTTCTGCACAGTGAGTCCCCACTCACTGGCTTTGAAGCCCAGATTTAGTGATTAGAACTTTGTAATTTTCTTCTCTGTGAGTAATGCCCCCACACTGTCATTTGGAGCTGCCAGAATTGACCCCACCAGGTGCCATGATAATAGTCTCATGAGTGAGACTGCCATTAGGTTAAGTGGAAGATGCTAGTAGAGTTATTTTTGATGGCCAGTCTCTGCTTTCTCCACGTGATGCTCTGACTCCAACTGTACCTTTTCTTTCAGATTTCCATATTGCCCCTGCTTTATGCTTTGTCAAGAGTATTAGTCACAGTTATCCATTTGCATCTTACATTGCAGCTGAGACAAAACCCATGGGATGTGTAGCTGTTCAGCACCCTCACCCCTGCTGTAGCACAGGGTTTGAGCCCCTCATATGAATAGCAAGTGCTGGGGCAGGGAATGAGCATCTGACCCTATACACCCAATGCATGGTGATGCTTCTCCTGGATGGAGTGTCCCCACGGTGTAACATCAGCTGGGCTGAAATGAAAACTCTCAGCTCTGGCATGGAAACCCTCCGAGGCCGAGCAAATAGATTTGCTTCTCCTGGGAGTTTGCTGGCCTGGCTGTAAAGTGAAAATGGTCCTCACTGAGGCAGTCTGGGTTCCCTTTCTGGACTTTCTGCCTTCAGTGAGAGCCCTCAGCCAGGCCTGAAAGCTGGGTAATGCTCTAGGACTAGCTCCAGGGCACAGCCCATGAAATTGGCTTTTCCTGTCTGTGCTGCTATTGAATTTGTAGATTCCTGGATCCCTCATGTGAGGACTGAAATCCTCGCCTTGTGAAATGCAGTGCACGAAATAAGCAAAAGGCAGGTGTTGAATGATCATAGCGAGCTGCCTGTCAGTGCAGAGGATTTGAGATTGTAAGAGATGGAAGAATAGCTTAGAGGAGATGTATTTCCTGCACCCAAATAACAAGGAACAGAGGGAGAAGCAAGTTTAATTCTGTCCCAGCTCAGACCTGCTGCATCATCAGTCACCGAGAGATGGGTAGCGACAGTCACCTTCCGCAATTGGTTCAGGCTTTGATTTTAGTCTACCCTTCCTACAAGTAGAAGGTGAAAATATCCTCTCTAAACGTACAGTTTAGGACCATGCGCATCAGGGACTGAAGGAAAGGGAAGGGAAAGGGAAAGGGAAAGGAAAGGAAAGCGGAAAGAGAAGGGAAGGAAAGGGAAGGGATGGGAAGGGAAGAAAAGGGAAGGGAGGGGAAGGGAAGAAAAGGGAAGGGAGGGGAAGGGAAGAAAAGGGAAGGGAGGGGAAGGGAAGAAAAGGGAAGGGAGGGGAAGGGAAGAAAAGGGAAGGGAGGGGAAGGGAAGAAAAGGGAAGGGAGGGGAAGGGAAGAAAAGGGAAGGGATGGGCAGGGAAGGAAAGGAAAGGAAAAATCAATCTTTGTTTAATATGTCTATATGACCCCACTGTGCTGAGAGAATGAGCTAGTCTGCAGCCCCAAATGTCTGGTGGCTGCGAGTGGGTCTGACATTGTTAGATCTGGCAGGGTTTCAGACATCTGCCAAGGGACGGATGGGGGATTTTGTTAGGAGAAGTGGGAGAGAGAGAGAGAGAGAGAGAGGAGCGGGAGAGACAGAGCGAGAGAGACGCAGGAGAGCTGGGGAAGGCTTGCAGCTTTATATATATACGCCTGGATAACACTTCCTCTTTAAAATTCCCTTACTAAGCTCGGCTCCTATATTTTATATTCAGCACGAAGGTTCCCGCCCCCCCCTTCCCTC